>ML393908.1:4788-50401 GCA_005239525.1 Nicotiana knightiana
AATATATATATATATATATATATATATATATATATATATATATATAGTATTTAAAAATTTATGGTATAAAATAATTTTATATTAAGTTATATGTGATGAATACATAAACAAAGAAAACAAGATAGAATTTCTTAATAGAAATAAGAAAAAAAAATTAAATAAAAGTTAATAATATAATATTAAAGAGAGAAGGATATAAAATAGAATATTCTTTTTTTGGAGTAAAAATGGAGTAATTGTTGGAGTAACTTTACTCCATTTTGGAGGAGAAAATGGAGGAAAGGGTTGTAGATGGCCTAAAGGAATCAATTCCATAAGAAAATACTAAGTTATTAATCAAAAGTCAAAAAGTATCGATGACAAACATGATTTATATAGTGATGACATACATTAAGGTTGTTGCATAGTTAACTCACTTTTCATTTACCCATTGAGTTATTTAAGTTATGTCATGGACAGTAACTACACTATCATTGTAATTTAGCTGGTTATAGCAGATTTTCGATCACTTCATTTTTTAGGTAGCCCTAATATACTTGATATGAACAATACTCATCTATAGTGAAAACTGTATAGGGTAAAATTGGTTAGCGACTGGTGGATGAATTACAAAGTGACACGTGTAACTGGAGACAGGTAATATTTGAGTTAGCAAATAGTTGACATCGGATACAAACAGGAGGTTGGTGTTGTATAAATTTCGAAGGCATGAGAACTGATAATAATGATTTGAATGAAAGAAAACGATGGGGAAAGACAACATTCAATGAGGAGCAGTTACAAAGAATCTCTATATTTATATCCAAACGTTATGCAGACATCAATGGCGATGTTATCATCATTCAACAGGAGCTTGATTTGGGGATCTTGTCTCTCTTGAAAAATTATTTGTACTCAAAGGCTATAATTTTCTCTCATATTATAAAACTACTTGTTTTTTTTTGTTTTTAACATTGTTCATATTATTGCTTCCGGAGAGGCTCATCATACAATCGGACTTGTATTTCTTTTGAGTTATTTTCACATTGTCACGACCCAAAACTTAGCATGTCGTGATAGAGCCTAACGTGGTACTAGGAAAGCCGACACCTCAAAATATTTCCAAAACTTTTAAATGAAAAATGAAATAACACAGGTTCATATAAATTAAATTCTCATAAAATGGATAGAATGTCAAAACTAAATACAGAAGTTCCCAAAAACCAAGGTGTCACTGAGTACATGAGCATTTTCACAACACAAGTCTGAAAATACTATATATGAAAAGGTGAAACTAAATACATAAACCTGAAATAATTGGAGGGAGAGTCAAGGTCTGAGGACACCAAGAAGCTACCTTGAAATATCCGAATGATCAAGCTGCTAAGATAATCAACACCCACCATGTCCGGCAACGCCTGAATATGCACACGAAGTGCATGTTGTAGTGCGAGTATAACCAACTCAGTAAGTAACAAGACTAACTATTGGACTGAAAGTAATGACGAGCTTCACGGAAACAGTTCAATTAAAGAAAATATAATACAGGAAAAATAGGCAAGCTTTCAAGTTCGACATTTAAGGCCAAAACAGTTAATTCATGTCAAGTTCAATTGAAATAGGATATAGTATCTCTCATAAACTACATGACAATGATATATGCCAGCTAAAGTACGTTGTAATGAAATGAAGTGCATATTCTCTGAATAATAGTAACGCAGTCCTCCCATTCACTCCAACCTCACAGTCACTCATTCCTCACAGTCACTCAATTCTCCCAGTCGCTCGGCACTTGCACTCGCACTAAGTAGGTACCTGCGCTTACTGTGGGTGTGCATACTCCGGAGGGGATCCTTCAGCCCTAGCTCTATAATAAGCCAATTGTGACATTAATCAATAAAACATGTTGTGGCGTGCAACCCGATCCCAACACAATCAGGCCCTCGTCCTCACTCGGTCATCAAACTCTCCAGTCTCTCGGGATCTCAATAATTGTGATAATCAGCCCAAATAGCGATCATATAATGTATCAATAAAGAACAACAGAGACTGAAATACAATATACAAGGAAAAATTGTGCTTGTACAAAGTGGTAATTTAGCAAATAATTCAACACGTAACACAACCTCTGTGGGTCCCTACAGTATCAACCTATAGACTACGCATGATTCCTAACATGATTTACAGCTCAATTTCTATAACACATGGAGAATATACGGATACCAACAAATTATACAACTATGCAGTTCCATGGAATTGAAAATCACAATTACTATGGTGCACGCCTACACGCCCGTCACCTAGCATGTGCGTCACCTGAAAACCAATCACATGATACAAAATTTGGGGTTTCATACCCTCAGAAACAGGTTTAGAACTGTTACTTACCTCAAACTGTGCAAATCTCCAATCCAACGCGCCCTTGCCTCATGAAACGGCCTTCAGATGCCTCGAATCTAGCCACAAACAGTTCGATACAATCAACACAGTCTAAGGGAATCTCCAGCTTTCCTTAATTTCTCCATAATGAGTCCTTTTTGCCAAAATATGTCTCCAATGCTCCCCTATTTTTTCCCCTAAAATGGGGGATGAATAGTGTTACTCCAAATTTGGAGTGACATTATTCATCTTCTCCATTACCATTCATCCTTACTTTATTATTATTTAACTCTTTTAATTTATCTCTTTATGTATACATAATTGTGTTTATGTAATATCTTTATAATATTAATTTTACATCTTAACTTTGGCGTATAATATTGATAAATTATTCGTGCATTTATTATTTTTATGCAAAACTGTAAGTTAATTTTATTGGGACTGTCCACCTCCAATGGTAGAAATTATAGTAGATGAAAATCACCGATTTGAGCAATTTTTAGGCCAACACAAAAAAATATAGGACAAAGATGCTCATTTTGCACTTCGTAATGCATTCATAGATCATTTATGGGAGCATACTAGAGGTGGAAGTTGAATAATTATGTAATACTTAATCTGAATTTTACCATAATGTAATATGTATTTAATTATCTTGTATCTCAACAATTTCTCTTTTATTTGAATTATCCGTTAATATATATAATCTATAATAATTGCTTACAAATTATATTATTTAAAAAATTATGATATAAAATAGTTCTATATTAAATTATATGTGATGAATATGTAAAAAATAAAAAAATGATAGATTTTATTTAATAGATATAAGAAAATAAAATTTAAATACGAGATAATAATATAATATTGAAGATAAAGAAGAATATAAAATAGAATATTCGTTTTTGGAGAAAAATGGAGCAATGGTTGGAGTAACTTTACTCCATTTTTGAGTTTACTCCATTTTGGAGGAGAAAATGGAAGCAAGAATTGGAGATGGCCTAAAGGAATCAATTCCATACGAAAATACTAAATTATTAATCAAAGTCAAAACGTCGACTCAAAAGCTAGCCCCCGGGCCTACATCTCAAAATCCAATAAAAGTCACAAAATCTGGAAGCCTATTCAACCACGAGTCCAGCCATACCAAATTTACCGAAATCCAATACCAAATCGACACCCAAATCCGCAATTTAAACTCTCCAAATCCCTAGCCTCAACTCCCAAAATTACACCTCAAAACCACACAATATAGGTGGGGAATTCAATGGGGAAACAAAAGTATTGAATAAATTTAACAACAAGTGACTTACCTCAAAAAATCCCTCGAAGATCCTCTCAAAAATCGCCCAATCCTGAGCTTGAAATGTCCACAATGAAGAAAATCTCGGAAACTCTCGAATTTAAACACTACCCAGTGCTTTCGCACCTGCGTGCCAAATATCCACACCTGCAAAATCGCTTTTGCAATAGAGCTTCCGCTTTTTCGAAAGTCACTTAAGTCCACAGGGTCCGCACCTGCGCTCCATGTTCCGCACCTGCAGAATCGGTTCTGCGGCCCATGATCCGCTTTTGCTAAGACAGCCTACGTCCCCTTCTCCGCATCTGCAGAGCATCGCTTGCACCTTCGGGCTCCCAAATGAGGATAACCCCTCGCTCCTGCTTCTTAACCCAGGAGCTCAGCTCACCTGCGCAACATTAGCCGCACTTGAAGCCAAGACCCTCGAAGGTGCGATTACACCAAAAGGCTCCCAGCTTCAGCAATGCTCTAAGTCTCATTTACGATCTGTTAACCATCTAAAACTAATCCGAGGCCCCCGAGACCTCAATCAAACATACCAACAAGTTCCAAAAGATGATACGAACATAGTCGAGCCCTCAAATCACATCAAGCAACATCAAAAATACGAATCGCACCCCAATTCAAGCTTATTAAAATTAAGTAATTCCAACTTCTACAAACGATGCCGAACCTTATCAAATCACGTCCAATTGACCTCAAATTTTGCACACAAGTCAAAATGACACCACAGATCTACATCCAACTACCGGAACCCCAATATCAGTGCAGTATCCACAAAGTCCACTCTCGGTCAAATTTTTAAATTTCCAACTTTCGTCATTTCAAGCATAATTCAACCACATACGTCCAATTCACAATCGGGACACACCCCTAAGTTCAAAATCACCCAGCGGAGCTAACTGAACCATCAAAACTCCATTCTGGAGTTGTTTACACATAGTCAACCTTTTCAACTTAAGCTTTCAACCTTGAGACTAAATGTCTCAATTCATTCTGAAACCTCTCCATATCCGAACAAACTACTCCGACAAGTCACATAACAGTAAATGAGGGAACGGGACCACAACCCTCAAAACGACCAGTCAGGTCGTTACATTCTCCCCCTCATAAACAAATGTTCGTCCTCGAATGGGTCTAGAAACGTACCTGGAGCCTCAAATAGGCGTGGATATCTACTCCGCATCTCCCGCTCGGTCTTCCAAGTAGATGCCTCAACTAGATGACTTCTCCACTACACCTTCACTGAAGCTATGTCCTTTGACCTCAACTTTCGAACCTACCAATCCAAAATGGCCATCGGCTCCGCATCATAAGTTAAATCACCATCCAACCGACCCGTGATGAAAACAAAAACATGAGACGGATCACTGACATACTTCCAGAGCATAGAAACATAAAACACTAGATGTACACTCGACAAACTAGGTGGTAAGGCAAGCTTGTAAGCCAACTCTCCAATCCTCTAAAGTACTTCAAACAACCCAATATACTGAGGGCGCAACTTTCCCTTCTTTCTGAACCTCATAACACCCTTCATTGGTGACATCTTAAGCAGTAACTTCTCCCCAATCTTAAACGCAACATCACGAACCTTCCTATCGGCGTAACTCTTCTGTCTAGAATACATCGTGTGAAGCCGATCCTGAATCAATTTAACCTTGTCCAAAGAATCCTGAACTATATCAGTACCCAATGGCCTAGCCTCACCCGGATCAAACCAGCCCACTAGGGATCGTCACTGTTTCCCATACAAAGCATCATATGAAGCCATCTGAATTCTTGAATGTAGTTGTTGCCGTAGGCCAATTTCACGAGCTGCCAAAACTTATCCCAAGAATAATTCCAACTTCTACAAACGACACCGAACCTTATCAAATCACGTCCGATTGACCTCAAATTTTGCACACAAGTCAAAATGACACCACGAATCTACATCCAACTACAGGAACCCCACTATTAGTGCAGTATCCACAAAGTCCACTCTCGGTCAAATTTATAAATTTCCATCTTTCGTCATTTCAAGTATAATTCAACCACATACGTCCAATTCACAATCGGGACACACTCCTAAGTTCAAAATCACCCAGCGGAGCTAACTGAACAATCAAAACTCCATTTTGGAGTTGTTTACACATAGTCAACCTTTTCAACTTAAGCTTTCAACCTTGAGACTAAATGTCTCAATTCATTCTGAAACCTCTCCATACCCGAACAAACTACTCCGACAAGTCACATAACAGTAAATGAGGGAACGGGACCAAAACCCTCAAAACGACCAGTCAGGTCGTTACATTCTCCCCCTCATAAACAAATGTTCGTCCTCGAATGGGTCTAGAAACGTACCTGGAGCCTAAAATAGGCGTGGATATCTACTCCGCATCTCCCGCTCGGTCTTCCAAGTAGATGCCTAAACTAGATGACTTCTCCACTACACCTTCACTGAAGCTATGTCCTTTGACCTCAACTTTCGAACCTAGCAATCCAAAATGGCCATCGGCTCTGTATCATAAGTTAAATCACCATCCAACCGACCCGTGATGAAAAACAAAACATGAGACGGATCACTGACATACTTCCAGAGCATAGAAACATAAAACACTAGATGCACACTCAACAAACTAGGTGGTAAGGCAAGCTTGTACGCCAACTCTCCAATCCTCTAAAGTACCTCAAACGACCCAATATACTGAGGGTTCAACTTTCCCTTCTTTCCGAACCTCATAACACCATTCATTGGTGACACCTTAAGCAATACCTTCTTCCCAATCTTAAACGCAACATCACGAACCTTCCTATCGGCGTAACTCTTCTGTCTAGACTACATCGTGTGAAGCCGATCCTGAATCAATTTAACCTTGTCCAAAGAATCCTGAACTATGTCAGTAGCCAATAGCCTAGCCTCACCCGGATCAAACCAACCCACTAGGGATCGACATTGTCTCCCATACAAAACCTCATACGAAGCCATCTGAATGCTTGAATGTAGATGTTGCCGTAGGCCAATTTGACGAGCGGCCAAAACTGATCCTAAGAACCCCCAAAATTAATGACACAAGCGCGTAGCATATCCTCCAATATCTAAATAGTGTGCTCGGATTGTCCGTCTGTCTGATGGTGAAATGATGTGCTCAACTCAACTAGGGTCCCCAACTCTCGCTTTACTTCTCTCTAAAACTGTGATGTAAACCATGTGCCCGATCTGAAATGATGGATACTGGGACACCGTGAGGGCGAACAATCTCACGAATGCAAATTTCTGCTAACCACTCCGAAAAATAGGTAGTCGCAGCTGGAATGAAGTGCATGTACTTGGTTAGCCAATCCACTATCACCCAAATAGTATCAAACTTTCTCGAAGTCCATGGGAGCCCAACTAAAAGATCCATGGTTATACGCTCCTATTTCCGCTCTGGAATCTCAAGCCTCTGAAATAATCCACCCGGTCTCTAATGCTCATACTTCACCTGCTGGAAATTTAGTCACCAAGCTACAAACCCCACTATATCCTTCTTCATTCTCCTTCACTAATAGTACTTCCTCAAGTCCTGGTACATCTTTGTGGAACCCAGATGAGTGGAATATTGCAAACTGTGGGCCTCCTCAAGAATCAACTCATGTAACCCATCTACATTGGGCACACAAATCCAACCCTGCATCCTCAACACCCCATCATCCTCAATAGTAATATCTCTAGCACCACCGTGATGAACCGTGTCCATGTGGACAAGCAAATGAGGATCATCATATTGGAGCTCTCTGATGCAATCATATAACGATTTCGATAAACCACACAAGATAGAACCCGACTAGGCTTCGAAGCATCTAATCTCGCGAGCTGGTTGGCCAAGGACTGAAAATGAACTACAATAGGTGTCTCACCAACATGAATGAATACAAGGCTACCCATGCTCACCGCATTTCTACTCCAGGAATCGGCCTCCACATTGACAATCCCGGGATGTTACAGAATGGTAATATCATAGTCCTTAAGCAGCTCCAACCATATGCGCTGCCTCAAATTTAGATCCTTTTTCTTGAATAAGTGTTGGAGACTCCGACGATCCATAAATACCTCACAAGACACAAAATAGAGATAATGCCTCCAAATCTTCAACGCATGAATGGTGACATCCAACTCCAAATCATGAACAGGGTAGTTCTTCTCATGAGGCTTCAACTGACATGAAGCATAAGTAGTAAATCCACCCTCCTACATCACGATACACCCAATACCGACCCTAGAAGTATCACAATACACTGTATAAGAGCCTAAAGTCGAAGGAAAAACTAGAACTAGAGTTGTGGTCACGACAATCTTGAGCTTCTGGAAGCTCTCTTCACACTCATCCGACCACCTGAAACTAGCACCTTTTTAGGTCAATTTGGTCAAAGACGATGCAATAGATGAGAAACCATCCATGAAGCAAAGACAATAATCGTCCAAACCGAGGAAGCTCTGATTCTCCATGGCTGAGGACGGCCTGGGCCAACTCTGAATCGCCTTTATCTTCTTTGGATCCACCTGAATCCCATTAGTGGACACCACGTGAACCAAAAATGCCACCGAACCAAACTAAAAATCACACTTGGGGAACTTGGTATAAAGATTCTCCTTGCTCAACCGCTGCAACAGAATCCTCAAATGCTGGGCATGTTCCTCTTGGCTACGAGAGTCAACAGGATATCATCAATGAAGACTATGACAAATGAGTCGAGATAAGGCTGGAATAAATTGTTCATCAGATGCATGAATGCTGCTGGGGCGTTGGTCAGCCCAAAAGACATCACAAGGAACTCATAATGACCATAACTGGTCCTAAATGCTATCTTTACAATATATGAGTTCGAATCTCCAACTGGTGATACCCAAACCTCAAATTAATCTTAGAGAACACCCTCGCTCCCTGAAGCTGGTCAAATAGCTCATCAATGCGTGACAAAGGATACTTGTTCTTGATTGTTACTTTGTTCAACTGTCTATAGTCAATGTACATCCGCATAGTACCATCTTTCTTCTTCACAAACAGAACCGTTGTACCCTAAGGCGAAACACTATGCCTAATAAACTGCGTATCAAGAAGTTCCTGAAGCTGTTCTTTTAATCCCTTCAACTCAGCTAGTGCCATACGATATAGAGGAATAGAAATGGGCTAAGTGCCTAGAACCAAGTCGATACCAAAGTCAATATCCCTGTTGGGCAGCATGCCCGGCAGGTTTGCAGGAAACACATCCGAAAAATCTCGCACCACCGGAACATAATCAATAGTAGGAGTATCATCACCAACATCCCTCACAAAGGTAAAATAAGATGAAAAAAACTCTTCCCAACAATCCATTGGGCCTTCAGATATGAAATCACTCTGCTGGGAACATAATCTAGAGAACCTCGGCACTCGATCCTTGGAAACCTAGGCATCGCTAATATCACAGTCTTAGCATGACAATCAAGCATTGAATGACATGGAGACAACCAATACATACCGAAGATCACATCGAAATCAACCATACTAAGCAATAAAAGATCAACTCTAGTATCCAATCCTCTAATAGTCACTACACATGACCGTTATACATAGTCTACAACAATAGTATCGCCCACTGGCGTGGATACATGAACAAATGAGACGAAGGAATCACAAGGCATATCCAGATAATGAGTAAAATACAATGATACATACGAATAAGTGGAACCAGGGTCAAATAATATAGAAGCATCCTTGTGGCATATTTAGACAATACCTGTGATCACTACTTCTGAAGCAACAACATGTAGCCTGACAAGAATATCATAGAATCGGGTCCGACTGCCACCTAATAAGCCTCCCCCTCTAGGGCGGCCCCTAGCTGCATGGGCTCCACCCCAAGCTGGCTAGGAAGGTGGTAAAGTAACTGGTGTGGAAGTCGTAGCCTGACTCCTCTACAATACTGGACCTCCCGAGCAACAAGGACACTGTCTCAACATATTCCCAAACTCCCCACTCGAAAAAACTCCCCAATAGTGGTGGGGACTAAATTGGACCCCGAGTACCAGAGTAACTACTAGAAGGACCTGGCATAGATGAATCCTGAACTGATGGAGCACGGAATGAACTCTAAGCTGGAAGGGAACTGAGAGATGACTGATCTTGATGAGCACTGTATGAACCATGACTGGATGATGCACCACGATGAACTGGATAAGCCATCTGGGTGTGCCTATAAGGACGACCCTTGCGGTGGTAGAACTGACCCCTAGAAGGAACACTGCTGAAATCACCCAATCCATGAAGCCTCTTGGCCTCCCCCTCCTCACGCTTCTGGATATGAACCATCTCTAGCCGCCAACAATATCAATCACCTCGTCGAACCGAGCACCAAATACACTATGCCAAGTCATATTAAAACACAACTAATTGGTGAGGCCATCAATAAACCTCTTAATCCTCTCCCTCTCAGTGGGAACCATCCAAACTGTGTGACGAGCCAACTTAAAAATCTCACCTCACACAACCGAAATCCTCGTGCTTAGTCTACAATAAAAAACCGGCCTCAAGTCCTCCAGACTGGCCCATCATCAGCACACAGAAATCACACCTCGCACCTCATCCATGGAATCACAAGACGTCAATGTACAACTAATACTGAGCGTTCACATTCACATACGAATGCGTGGAAGGGATTCAAAGAGTTACGCTTCAAGCTGAATCGATGTCGCACGATAAGGAAAGAAAGATAGAAAATTTATCCTAAATGCCCTGTAGCCTCTCGAAGATAGGTATGGGCGTCACCATATCGATCTGCAAGACTCTACTAGAAACTTGCTCATGACTCGTAGAACCTATGAACCTAGAGCTCTGATGCCAACTTGTCACGACCCAAAATAAAACTTGACGTGATGGCACCTAACCCAACCTGCTAGGTAACCCAATTAACAAGTATCCCATTTAATGAGATTTATTAACAGAAGAAATGATAATAGCACTACTTTTGTACAAGAATTCCCAAGGACTGGTAGTACAAATCATGTGCTTCTAAGATTTAGATTTTACAAGACTGAATTGAAATAATTACGCATCTTTCGAAATGTAAAGGAACATAATTCAAATCTACTGCTACCCAGCATAAGTGATAGTCATAATTTGAATGCAAGTACTTGAGATCTAGCTCCCATTATACGCAACAATATCAACATCCAATATCTGCACGTTAGGTGTATAACTGTAGTATTAGTACAATCGACCTCATGTACTTAGTAAGTAACAAACCTAACCTTAGGTTGAAAGTAGTGACGAGCTAGAACAAAGGTCGGAGTCCATCACCAATTTCCAACAACAGTTCATAATAACATAATAAAAGTGCTGAAAGAAACAACTCGGAGATAAAATGCTCAGCTCGTTCACAGTTTTGGAAAATAGGCATGTTTTTTGAAGATGTCACTAAAACTCAGTTCTTTTCACCAAATCACCAAAGATATGAGTAAGTCAGAAAACCGTAATTTTTCGCAGAAATCTTTCAACAATAATTAAGATATTTATTTTCAGGTAGCATGAGGAATGTACATCTCTATACCTACATGTCAATATGCAAGTAAAATCGTAAATGTCACCAAAACCGGGTAGCATGAGGAAGTGAATCTCATGCCTGTATCTCAAGTATGCATGTTAAATGCAATACATCTCACTGATGAACTCATGTAATCACACTCTCAGAGTACTCAATCTCACTGCCTCGTATTCTCTCTCACCATTCTTAACACTCAGCACACTCAGTCACTCAGTTCTGTACAGGGCAGATCCAGCCCGAACATAAATAAATCCAGGGCAGATCCAGCCCAAAAATCCATAGAAGTTGCGCGCACTGTGGATGTGCAGACTCCGGAGGGGCCGATCCATCCCAAGCACTATAATAAGCCAAATCCTAGCATGAATCAATAAAGCCTACTATGGCATGCAACCCGATCCCATAAATATCACTCTAACAGGCTCTCGGCCTCACTCAGTCATCAATCTCTCTAGTCTCTGGGACTCACAAGAATCATGATAATAAGCCAAACAGTGATGATATTATGTATAAAAAAAGGACAACAGAGACTGAGATATGATATGCAAATAATAGCTGTGACCGAGTATAAATTTTAAATTAAGCAATTAATTCAACTTGTAACATGACCTCTGTGGGTCCCAACGGTACTAGCATGTATCCTAAGCGTGATTTTCTAACATGATCATAACTCAATTACTCTAGCATGTAGAGATTTCACGGTTATAGATAAGACTAGGTAACTACATAGTACCACAGAAACAACCGAGTCATGAATCACACGGTGCACGATCACACGCCTATCACCTAGCATGTGCATCACATCAACACCAAACACATAAAATGTATATTCAAGGTTCATACCCTCAGCACCAAGTTTAGAAGTATTACATACCTTAAACAAGCCAAATCCAATACCGAGCAAGCCAAACGATGCTCCAAAAATGCCATATCGTGCGTACCGACCTCCGAAAGCCTCGAAACTAGCCAACAGCAACTCAAATACATCAAATGAAGCCCAAGGAAACAATTCCAAATGATAAAGATCGAATCTTTAATCAAAAGCCTAAAGTCAACAAAAAAAGTCGAACCCGAGCTTGCACCTCGAAATCGGACCAAAACTCACAAAATCTGACAACCCATTCAATTACTGGTCCAACAATACTAGTTTCACTCAAATCTGACTCTGAATCATTTTTCAAAACTCAAGAATTCGCTCTATGAAACTTTAATCAAAACCCCCCAACTTTCTCTTTTGAAATTTATCAACCAAATGCTAAAAATGAATATAGATTCATGAAATATAAACAAAATCGAGTAGAGAACATTTACCCCAAAATCGCCTAAAAGATCGCTTGAATTGAAGCTCCATAACTCCAAATATGAAAAAATAGTTGAAACCTCCAAAATAGAGTAATTTCTAATCACTGGGCAAATTACTGAACCGCGATCACGGAACAACCTTCGCGATCGCGATGAAAAACCTACACTGCCTCCAAAATTTTGCTACGCGATCGCGAAGTAAGTCATGCGAATGCAAAGTACACAGGCGCCCACACTCTACGGCCACGTTCCCTAATATGCGAACGCGATGAAGAAGCTCTCAGCTCAGCCCTGTGAGAACGGATGGCTCTTATGCAAACGCGATGCCCAATCTCTTGAAACAAATGCCAACACGGACATCTACTCATGAATGCGAAGAAGGAACTACTCAACTCCAGATTTTTCATCTACACGATCGCACCTCTAACTTTGCGATCGCGAAAAGACTTGGTGCACCAGACACCAGCAGGAACCGACAAGGCCAAAGTGAAGGAAAATGATCTGAAACAAGTCTGTAACTCACCCAAGCTCCTCGGGACCCCGTACGAACATATCAATAGGTCCCATAACCTAACACGGGCCTACTCGAGGCCTTGAATCACACATAAGAACATTGAAACGATGAATCACACTTCAAACCAAACCTAAATGTACTTTGAACTTTCAACTTCCGAAACTCGCGCCGAAACATATTAAATCAACTCGGAATGAACTCAAATTTTGCACACAAGTCTCAAATGACATGAAAAATCTATTCCAATTCCCAAAACTACAATACAAGTCTGATATACTCAAAGTCAACTCTAAGTCAAACTTATGAACTTTTCAAACCTTCAAATTTCTAACTTTCGCCAATTAGCGCCGAAACCTTCTAGAATTATCCAAATACAAATACAAGCATACTTCCTAGGCCAAATCACCATCCAGACCTAACGGAACCATCAAAACTCCGTTATGGGGTCAAATACACAAAAGTTATACTTCGTCAACTCTTCCAACTTAAAGCTTCAAACATGAAATTTATTCTTTTAAATCACTTCTAAATAACCTGAAAACCAAAACCGATAATTCGCACAAGTCATAATACATCATAAGGAGCTAATCAGGCCCTCAAACTATCAAGCGAAATGCAAACACTCAAAATGACGGATCATTACACTTAAGCAAAAAAAAATTCATTTCTTAAAATGCCAATCTCACAAAGAAGTTTTGGCATAGTTATAGAGGAAAAGTAAAATATATACATCAATTATTTTTGTTCCCAGATCCCGAAGGGAGAGAAGACTCTTTGTTTTCCTTTTCAGGAGAAGGCTGTTCCGTTTTCGGTTCGAGGCTGTCATCCTTATATTCTTCTTCTTTAGCTTCCTCTTTTGTTCCCGAATACTCGGAGCTAGTATTCGAAGTGTCAGAAGCAACGGACTGATCATTGAGGTTCTTGAGTGAAATTGTCTCCAATTCACGAGCCTTGGTAATGCAGTCATCCATTTTTGTAATGCCTTTTTTGGCCTCCTCCAAAGTGTTTCTCCTCATGTGATAAATGGCATAGGTTTTCTCAAGGAGGAACGAATCTTCCTGTTCATGGAGTTTAGCTCGTAGTTTCTCATTTTTTAATTAGAGCTTGTCATTTTTGACTTTCACAATGGTGATCATGGAATCATGTTCATCAATGGTTGTCGCATGAAGCTGGTTTTGCTCCATGACCCATCTGAGTCTTTATTCCATTTTTGGATCTTTTCTCCTCGGCGACATTAGCCTCTTCAGCTTTTGAGCGTAAGTTCAGTTCCAAGTTGTTGATCTGCTTCATAAAAGAAGACTCACGCTTGGCCGCCATAGTTACTACATCATGCGGTTCTGCACACTTGGCCTTTGACTCCTTAAGATCTTCATGTGATTGAGTGACTTCTTGGATGTGGTCCATTCTGTCTTGCTCAAATTGCTCTAATCGAGATCGCTCATTTGAGCAAATTTTTCTTCCAGCTCCGGAGGTGCTCAACAAGTTGATTTCGTTTGGCCAAAAGTTTATTTTGTTCTATAGTAAATTCCTCTTTATCCAAAATAAACTTTTGCAAGACTATGGAATTAAGGAGGTTAGCCTAAAAAAAGTTAAAGCTAAGGTTATGAAGGCAAAGTCAAATAAATAAAAGGAAGAGAAGAAGGTTAGATTTAAACCTGAGCCGAACAGTGCATGTTGTTGTTTAACAGACACACAACAGAAAGGGAGTCCTTTTTTCAAATATTTTTCAGTGGCCAACGGTTTTAGGCAGTTGGCAACCTCTACCAGCTTGGAAAGTATGTGAAACTCATTCGAAACTATGATAATGACACTTCATTTATCACTAAGGTTTTGAGTGGGTGCTGGGAAAGTTTTGCCTAAATTCCTATGATCAGATGGCCGTCTGAAAGGAACGTCTTTTGTTTGTTCTGTTGGAGCCGATGAAGAGGTAGCAGCTGGGGTAAAAGGAGATACAGCTGCAATTGGATTAGAGGTTGATGGCAGAGGTACTTCAGGGGTAGAATTCCTATGAGAGAAAATATCAACAGGAGCCTAAAAACGAGACTCAACATTTTCAACGATTTCCATTTCCATGAAGAGTCCTTGCACTTCCCCCGATTGTGGTGTTTGGAGTTATCCCGATTGAGCATCTAGTAGATCTGATGAAGTTCTTTTCCTTATTTGGAGGGAACTGCTTCATTATCAGTTCCTTCATCAACAAGGACCACAGTGGTTGGTCCAGCTGGAGTTTCTTTTGTTTAGGCTTTCCACGGGTCCCAGCCATAGGGGTACGTTTTCTCTTTGGTTTTTGTCATTGGGTTGGGGAATCCGGGAGGAGGAGCCTTCACCAAAAGTGAGAGTGGATTCACGAGCTATCTTCCGATCAAAGACATTTTTTAATGCTCGTTGGGCTTCCTGTGGTTCATAGAGAACCTCAATGGCGGGGCAAAAAATGAATCCCTTTGAAAGTCCCGTGTCTTTCAAAAAAATAATCAACAAATTGTTTATGAGTCATGCTAAAAATTTAATGAAGGACGGAAGGACCTTTACTTACCATGATTTTTGGCTTTCTAATTAAATTTGGGAGCCATTGCTTTTCACCTTCGAGATTCTGGTGTAGAAATGTCTAAACAAATTTGCACCCATTGGTCTAGGTTCTTAACATGTGGTGATTCCGAATGAGTAGCTGGAATAAAGAAAGTACAAAGTTAACGAAGGATGAAAGTCTTTTTTAAACACGAAAATGAAAATATATCCGAAGACTTGCGATAAAGGTTCTGAGATTCAGGAATAGCAGGTGTTGTTCTCGGGAGTATGTCCTCGGTAGCAGTAACAACGAACCATTCTCTCTATCCATTGTCCTTATCGTCATCAATGCTGGTAAGAATGGCATGGTGGACGCATTTGTTGTGTTTTTGCACACCTCCATGAAATATTGTCAGGGAATAGAGGTTGATCAAGTGTGCAAGAGTGAAGGTTTTCCTGATTTCGGAACACAGTTTTTGAAGGCAAGCCACCGTACACCATACTAATGGGCCTGCTTGAGCCAAACAGATTCAGTAACGATGGCAAAATTCTAATATTGTTGGGTCGATTCCTTGACTCAATCCCAAAGTGAAAAGGAATGTATAAACATACATGAACCCCCGTTTGGAGAAGGTTTCCCTTTCCACCTCATTGGGCGAGAAGATTTCAATGTTATTCTATTTGCAATCTTCTTTCACGACGGGAATGCTAGAAAAGCGAATGAACGAAATATATTTGCGAAAAGGCCAGTGCCTATTGTTTTTGCGATCAATAGGTTCTTTTTGGACTTGATGGTCTGACGGGGTGTTACATTGAAGGCGTATGATGGATTTAATGGTACGAGGTTTGGATTCAACATCAACTTCATTTGCTTTGTTATTTTTAGGGCTACCTCCAATGATTAGGTCGGTGTTTGTGAGGACAACGGTGTTAGAAGACATGATGGCAAGAAATTTGAGTAGGGATATTTTACTGAGAGATGAATTTTGCGATAAGGTTCTAAGAAAATTTGAAGAAGAAGAAGAAGAATAAGAGTTTGTAAAAGTGAAAAGAAAAATTGAAGAGTAGGGGAAAATTTTATAAGTGGCATAATTCATGGTCATGATTATTCCCGAAAACTGGTGAAAATATTTTTCAAATCACAGGGTAACACGTGTTTGGGTCATTAAATGCGAAGAGACGTGCGTCCTTTCAAGTGTCAGAAACTTACCCGCTAAGATGTCACGACTAGGAATTTCCACCATTGGGACCATGATGGCACCTAATATTTCACTTGCTAGGTAAGCCAATATTAGCTACATTACTTAACCAGTATTTAACAATTCAAATCAAATCCTAACAATAACAACCGAATAGCCTAAAATAAGGTGATTTCTACTGAACAATGTAAGCTAAATACAATCTCTGAAACTGGAGTCACGAATACATGACCGTCTAAAGTTCTACAGATAATAGTATGAATAAACACAACTGTTTGAATCTAAATAAACAACAATGAAAAATATAATGGGACTTCAAGGCTGCAAACATCGTGCGGCTATACCTCAAGTCTCCATAAGTAGCCTATCTCGATATGCGTTGTTGGGATCAACTCTGGTATTTGCACACGAAGTGCAGAGTGTAGTATGAGTACAACCGACCCCATATACTCTATAAGTGCCGAGCCTAATCACGATGAAGTAGTTACGTGGCTAAGGCAAGTCACTTACAAAGAACCTATACGAAATAATAATAATAATAATAATAAATAAAATAATAATAATAGTAGCAGCAGCAGCAGTAGTAGTAGTAGTAGTAGTAGTAGTAGTAGTAGTAGTAGTAGTAGTAGTAGTAGTTGGAAAACAGAAAATGGAAGTAAAACAATTAACTCATGAAAATAAAGTCGAACTTCAACTACGAGAGAGATAGCATAACAAAGTCTCAAGTCTCAAGTCTCATATCACATTGTTAGGCTAATTCAACAATCACAAACAAGCAAAAAATATGCAATATATTGCGGCATGCAACCCGATCCCACTATATTATCATCTGTCAATATCACAATCCCTCCTTATTCCACCATTTCAGTCATTACCTTTCAATTTCCCTTGCAGCGTGCAACCCACTCCCCAAACAATTTCAATCATCACCATAAAAAAATTCAACAATCAAATTTACCAGAATTTCTATATCAAGGAGGTAAATGTACAAGGCAATAAAGAAACACAAAATAATCAAAGACTCTCTAACGACTCGAAGTCTCGATTTTACCAACTGTTCGGTATAACAACTAAACAACTCACACAAGTGAAACCACATTATAGAATGCAACAAATATTACAAAACAATAGAACAAGTAAAGCATGTGACAATTGAAGTATGCAATCAAGACAAGTAGAAGTAGATAGCAAATAAGCAGGAGTCATGGAAAGAATGGGAAAATTTAGGCAACGAGAAAATTAAATGAAAAGTAACAGATATGGCATAGAATTCAATTAAAGACATATAAAAATTAAGCATGAAACAAGGATATCATGTAATAAACTAAAGCATGGAAACAAATGTCAAATTCCCGCAAGCTAAATCCTATGACGGCATATACACACTACTAACCTCGTATATGTGCCGTTTCTCCACATAATTCACATGACACATAGTTCAGGAATCCTAATTCCCTCAAGTCAAGGTTAAACACAACATTTACCTCACTCTGTGAATTAAAGTAATCAATCAACCACATACTTGCCTTTTGAACAACCCTCCAAACCAACCAAATATAGCAAATTATCAATCAAATGATTCAAAATCAGTTTTAGAAACTACCCATTAACGAAAGATGTTCAATTTTGATCATTTTTTAAAAAGTCAATAAAAGTCAACCCCAGGATCTCTTGGTCAAAACCCGAGACCCGGGACCATCGCAAGCGCGAAGCATAGGTCGCAAATGCGAAATGCAGACACAGAACAAATCACAAATGTGACTCTTTTCTAGAAAATGCGAGAACCCTAACTCCAACCCATTCTCCAAGATCTGAATGGTGCGCTCAGGCTACCCGTATGTCTAGGGATGAAATGATGTACTCAACTCAACCCCTGTTCCTAGCACGCACTGTATGGCACTCAAGAAATATGATGTGAACTGCGTGCCCCGGTTAGAAGTAATGGACACCGGCACAACGTGAAGATGAACAATCTTACAGATATAGATCTCAACTAGCCACTCCGAATAATAGGCAGCCGCCACCGGAATGAAATGCGCCGACTTAGTTATCTACAATGACCCATACTTTGTCAAATTTCTTCAAAGTCCATGGGAGCCCAAAACCGTAATCCATGGTAATACACTCCCACTTCCACTCGAGAATCTCAAGTCTTTGAAGCAAACCGCCGAGCCTCTAATGCTCGTACTTCACCTACTGGCAGTTGAAACACCGAGCCATATACTCTACTGTATCTTTCTTCATTCTTTCCCACTAATGATGCTGTGTCAAATACTGATACATATTTGTAGCACCCAGATGAATGGAATACCGCGAACTGTGTGCCTCCTCAAGAATCAACTCACACAGCCTATCCACATTGGGCGCAAATCCGGCCCTGCACCCGCAACACCCCATCATCTCCAATAGAAGCCTCCTTAGCATCACCATGATGCCTGAGTCCTTAAGGACAATCAAACTGGGGTCGTCATATTGACGCTCTGTGATGCGCTCATACAAAGAAGACCAAGAAAACGTGCAAGCAAGCACCCAATTAGGTTCTGTAATATATAAACTCACGACCTGATTGGCCAAGGCCTGAACATATGATGCCAGAGGTCTCTCACCAATTGGAGTATATGCAAGCCTACCTATACTCACATCCTTTCTACTCGAGGCATCGGCCACCACATTGGCCTTCTCGGGACGGTACAAAATGGTAATATCATAGTCTTTTAATGCTCTAACCACCTCCGCTCCCTCATATTTTGATCATTTTGCTTAAACAAGTGTTGTAGGATCCGATGATCTGTGAATACCTCACACAACACGCCGTGAATTTAACGCCTCTATATCTTCAATGCATGGATAATAGCTGCCAACTCTAAGTCACGAACAGGGTAACTCTTCTCATAAACCTTTAGATGCCGAGACGCGTAGGCAATCACCCTACCGTCTTGCATCAACACCGCACCAAGCCTAATATGTGACACAACACAATACATAGTGTAAGACACCGAACCCATAGGCAACACCACCACTAGAGTTGTAGTCAAAGAAGTCTTGAGCTTCTTAAATCTCAACTCACACTCATCAGACCATCTGAATAGGGAACCCTTCTGGATCAATTTAGTTAATGGGACAGTGATAGATGAAATCTGTCACGACCCAACAAAAACAACTGCCATGATGGCGCCTATCGTGGAACTAGGCAAGCCACTACTCAATCATCTCAACACAATAAAAGATTTGAAATTTTTATGAAAGCAGTTATATTTAAGAAAAACATTTAAAAACAGAAATAAATCCGCAACACAATACTTATCTCTCCCAAAATCGAGGTGTCACCGAGTACATGAGCATCTATACCGGGATACACTCTACTACAATGTCTAAGGAATAAGAACTGAAATACAAAGAAAGATAATGAAGGAGTGTCAAGGCCTGCGAACGCCATACAACTACCTCGATAGTCTCCGAGATCTCAACTCCTCACTCAACTGCCGTCGTAACTGGAAGCACCTGGATCTGCACACTAGGTGCAGGGTGTAGCGTGAGTACGACCAACTAGTAAGTAACAATACTAAATAAAGAACTGAAGATAGTGACGAGCTACACAATTATAATATGCTTTCATATCTGGTAATTTAAGTCAAATAAGTTTATACATGCCGAGTTCAAGTAAGAACCGGAGATAATAGAGACTGAGATATGATATAAAAAAAAATTGAGACTGAGTACAAACAACAACTAATAGGTAGTTCAACATGTATCATGGCCTCTAGGGGTCCCAATAGTACCAACCCAAAGCCTAACCATGATTTCTAACCTGATTTGTAGTCAAATTCCGATAACACATGGAAAGCATAGAGCTAGCAACAAGTTATTTAACTTTACAGTTTCATGGAGTCGACCAAGTCCCAATTCCCACGGTGCACGCCCACACGCCAGTCACCTAGCATGTGTGTCACCTCCAAACCCATCACATGACACAAAATTCAAGGTTTCATACCCTTAGAACAGATTTAGAATTGTTACTTATGCCATTGCCTCGCAAATCAGCCTCCAAATGTCTTGAATCTATCCACAAACAATACGATACAATCAGCACGGGCTAAGGAATAAATTCTACAAGAAATTACGAAGTTAAAACTCAAAATCCGAAATTGGTTCAAATCGTCCCCCCCTCCCCCCCTCCCCGGCCCACGTATCGAAATTCAACAAAACTCCCAAAAACCAAAATCTCATCCAACCACGACTCCAACCATATAATTTTTATCAAAATCCAACACAAATTTGTCACCCAAATCACCAATTTACACTCTCCAATTCCTTATCTTTAAACCCCCAAATTACACCTCAAAAACACACCTACGAGGTGGGAAAATCAATAGGAAGCATAATTATTGAATAAATTTAACCACAAGTGACTTAGCTCAAGAATCCCTTCGAAATCTCTCTTAAAAATCGCCCAATTCTGATTTCAAAATGTTAAAATGAAGCCAAAATCGCGAACCCTAGCATTTATATGTTCTGCCCAGTAAAACCGCATCTGCGGTCTCAAAAGCTTCTTCCACAGTCCCGTTTTTGTGGTGAAAACTCCGCTCCTGCGGAGGTCACTTAACTCACCTGGGTCGCACCTGCGCTACAGGTCTTGCACCTGAGGAGGTGCTTCTGCGCCCCATGATCTGCTTTTGTGGGAGCAGCCTACACCTCTCAACTCCTTCACACTGCTCTTCTGTGTCCTCTTCGCTGCATCTGCGGCCTCGCAGGTGCGGAAGGGACCTCGCACCTGCGGTAACCACTCCCTAGGTGCGATTACACCATCAGACCTCAAACTTCAATAGCTCTTCAACTTCAAACCTTGTTCTGATAAAAATCCAAAATGAATCTGAGGCCCCCAGGACCTCAACCAGACATACCAACAAGTCTTAAAACATCATACAAACTTAGTCGAGCCTTCAAATCATCTCAAACAACATCAATACCCCGAATCGCACCCCCAATTCAAGCGTAATGAACACAAAAATTTCCATATTCTACAAACGACGTCGAAACCTATCAAATCATGAGTGATAGACCTCAAATATTGCACTCAAGTCACTGATGACACCACGAACCTAGTCCAACATCCACAAATCCAATCCGACCCCGATATCAAAAAGTACAATCCTGGACAAATTTCCCAAAAATTTAACTTTCGCCATTTCAAGCCTAAGTCCACTAAGTACCTCCAAATCACAATCCGGAGACGCTCCTAAGTCCAAAATCATCCAATAGAGCTAACAGAACCATCAAAATTCTAATCCGGGACCATTTACACATAACTCAACATCCGATAACTTTTCCAACTTAAGGTTTCTATTTTGAGACTAAGTGTCTCAATTCATTTCGAAATCCTTTCGAACCTGAACCAATTTCCCTGATAAGTCATAAGACAACAGTAAAGCACAAATGAGCAGAAAATGGGGGAACGGGCTACGACTCTTGAAACGATCGTCCGGGACATTACATCCTCCCCCTCTTAAACAAACGCTCGTCCTCGAACGACTCTAGAAACATACCAGGAGTCTCAAATAGGTGTGGATATTTACTCTGCATCTCCCTCTCGGTCTCCCAAGTAGCCTCCTCGACTGGCTGACCTCTCTACTGCACCTTTACTGAAGTTATTTCCTTTGACCTCAACTTCCGAACCTGCCGACCCATATAGCCATCGACTCCACATCTTAAGTCAAATCACCATCCAATTCAACCGTGCTGAAATACAAAACATGTGGCAGATCGCCAACATAATTCTGGAGCATAGAAACATGAAATATTGGATGCACACCGAACAAACTAGGTGGCAAGCAAG
This sequence comes from Nicotiana knightiana, assembly GCA_005239525.1. Lineage (NCBI taxonomy): Eukaryota > Viridiplantae > Streptophyta > Magnoliopsida > Solanales > Solanaceae > Nicotiana > Nicotiana knightiana. Next base: position 27,342 of record ML393908.1, read on the forward strand.
CTCGTATGACACCTCCCCAATCCTTCGAAGCACCTCAAACGACCCAATGTTTCGAGGGCTCAAATTCCCTTTCTTTCCGAACCTCAAAACACCCTTCATGGGAGAAACCTTTTGCAAGACCTTATCCCCAACCATGTAAGAAACATCATGGACCTTTCTGTCTGCATAACTCTTCTGTTTGGACTACGTCGTGTGAAGACGCTCCTGAATCAATTTAACCCTGTCAAATGCATCCTGAACCAAGTCAGTACACAATAGCCTAGCCTCCCCCTGCTCGAACCAAGCCACCGGAGATCTAGACCGTCTCCCATACAAAACCTCATACGGAGCCATATGGATGCTCGACTGATATCTGTTGTTGTAGGCAAACTCCACGAGTGGCAGAAACGGATCCAAAGAACCCCCAAAATTAATGACACAAGCGCGCATCATGTCCTCCAATATTTGAATAGTGCGCTCGGACTGTCCGTTCATCTGAGGCTGAAATGTTGTGCTCAACTAAACCTGGGTGCCCAACTCTCTTGATGTAAATTGCGTGCCCTGATATAAAATGATACACACCGACACACTAAAGGCGGACAATCTCTGGAATGTAAAACTCAGCCAACCGCTCCGAAGAATCGGTAGTACCAACTGGAATGAAGTGCACGGACTTGTTCAACCGATCCACAATCACCCAAATAGTAACGAACTTCCTCGAAGTCCATGGGAGCCCAACTATGAAATACATGGTGATCCGCTCCCACTTCCACTCTGGAATATCTATCCTTTGAAGCAATCCACCCGCTCTCTGATGTTCATACTTCACCTGCTGACAGTTAAGGCACCAAGCTACAAATCCCATTATATCCTTCTTCATTTTTCTCCACCAATATTGTTACCGTAGGCCCAGGTACATCTTCGCGGCACCCGGATGAATGGAATACCGCGAATTGTGTCTTTAAGGACAAGCAAATGGGGATCATCATACTGGCGCTCTCTGATGCGATCATATAAGGAAGTCTAAAAGACCACACAAGCTAAAACCCGACTGGGCTCCGAAATATCCAATCTCACGAACTGGTTGGCCATAGTCTGAACATCAACTACAAGGGGTCTCTCACCAATGAGAATGAATGAAAGACTACCCATACTCACCACCTTTCTACTTAGGGCATCGGCCACCACATTGGCCTTCCTAGGAGGATATAGAATGGTTATATCATACTCCTTTAGCAACTCTAACCATCTTCGCTACCTAAAATTTTAGATCCTTTTGTTTGAACAAGTGCTAGAGGCTCCGATGATTCGTAAACACTAAACAAGACACACCATAGAGATAACGCCTCCAAATCATCAATGCATGAACGATGGAAGCTAACTCTAAATCATGAACATGGTAGTTCTTCTCATGAGGCTTCAGCTGACGTGAAGCATAAGAAATCACTCTACCCTCCTGCATCAACACACAACCAATACCGATCCTAGAAGCATCACATTATACTGCATAAGAGCCTGAAGTTGAAGGCAAAACTGAAGCTGGAGTTGTGGTCAAGGCAGTCTTGAGCTTCTGAAATCTCTCCTCGCACTGATCCGACCACCTGAAAGAAGTACCCTTTTGGGTCAATTTTGTCAAAGACAATGCAATAGATGAGAAACCCTGAATGAAGCGATGGTAATAACCGGCCAAGCCAAAAAACCTACGAATTTCCATAGTTGAGGATGATCTGGGCCGCCTCTCAACCGTCAGTATCTTCTTTGGATCCAACTGAATACCCTCATTGGACACCACGTGTCCTAAGAATGCCTCTGAAATGAGAAAAATCTTACACTTGGAGAACTTGGGATAAAGCTTCTCCTCCCTCAACCACTGCAACACAATCCTCAAATGATGGACATGCCCCTCCTTGATGCGAGAGTACACCAGGATATCATCAATGAACACTATAACAAACAAGTCCAGATAAGGCTAAAACACATTGTTCATTTGATGCATGAATGTTGCTGGGATGTTGGTCAACCCAAAGGTCATCACAAGGAACCCATAATGTCCATAATGGGTCTTGGATGTTGTCTTTAGAATATTCGAGTCCTGAATCTTCAACTGGTGATACTCAGACCTCGAATCGATCTTGGAGAACACCCTCGCCCCCAGAAGCTGACCAAACAGATCATCAATATACGGTAAAGGATACTTGTTCTTGATTATAACTTTGTTCAACTGCCTATAATCAATGCACATCCTAAACTTTGTTCTTGATTATAAATTTTGACACGTTACGCCTAAAAACCCCTTATCAAGGAGTTCTTAAAGTTGCTCGTTCAATTCAACTGGTGCCATGTGATACGGTAGAATAGAAATGGGCTGAGTGACCGGCGCCAAGTTAATACCGAAATCAGTATCATTGTCAGGAGGCATGCTGGGCAGGTCTGCAGGGAACACATCTGGAAACTCCCGCACCATCGGGACAGAATAAATAGTGCGAGCATCAGCACTAACATCCCTCACAAAGGCCACATAAGATAAAAAAAACCCTTCCCAACCATCCGCTGGGCCTTCAAATATGAAATCACTCTGTTGGGAACATAGTCTAGAGAACCTCTCCACTCAATCCTTGGCAATCCTAGCATCGCCAACGTGATGGTCTTAGCGTGACAATCTAGAATAGCATGACATGGAGACAACCAATCCATACCCAAAATCACATCAAATTCCACCGTACTAAGAAAAAAAAGATCAGCTCTGGTATCCAATCCCCCAATAGTCACACCATACGACCTATATACACGATCCAAAATGATAGTATCGCCCACGGGCATAGAGACATGAACAAATGAAGCTAAGGACTCACAGGGCATATCCAAATGATGAGCACAATACGATGATACATATGAATAAATGGAACTAGGGTCAAATAATACAGATCCATCCTTGTGGAAAACTGAGACAAAACCTATGATCAGTGCATCTCAAGCAACAACATCTGGTCTGGCAGGAATAACATAGAAATAGGCCTGAGCCACCTGATCGGCCTCCCCTTTTAGGGAGACCTCTAGCTGACTGGGCCCCACCTAAACTGGCTGGGCGGGTGGTGAAGTAACGAGTGCTGAAGACGTAGGCTGATTCCTCTGCTGAGCTAGACCTCCCTGGCGACGAAGACATTTCCTCCACACATTCCCAAAATGCGCTCAAAGAAACTCGCTAGAGCTGATGGTGGGGACTGAAGGGAGCCCCGAGCACCGGGATAACTACTAGAAGGACTTTTCATCGATGAGCCCCGAACAGATGGAGCACGGGATGAACTCAGCGCTAGAAGGGCACTGAGAGATGACTGGCCCTGATGTGTACTGTATGAATCATGGTTGGATAATGCACCATGGTGAACTGGACGAGCCCCCTGAGCATGTTTATAAGGACGACCCTCTCGTACTGCATCACAGACACGCCATCCTGACAAAGCTTCTCAAACTATATGCGCAGCTCCTCCCAGCGAGATTGCGACACAAACTTCTCCAAGAAGAGAACGGAGAACTCATGCCATGTAAGTGGTACTGCAGTAACCAGCTTACGCCTCTCATAAGCATTCCACCATCTGAGAGCAGCCCCAGAAAACTAAAAAGTAGTGAACAAGACCCCACTAGTCTCCAGAATACCCGTTATCCGAAGCATCCGCTCGGACTTATCCTAAAAACCCTAAGCATCATCTAACTCAGCACCACTAAATGATGGAGGTCGAAGTCTCACAAATCTCTCAAGTCTCCTCTGCTCATCATCAGCCATAACGGGGACTACTAGGGTCTGAGGCGCTGTAACCGGCTAGGCTAGTAGTGGCCCCGGTGTCTGGAGTCCCTGCATCACCTGCTCTGGAGTACTGGCAGCGGAAGTCTGAGTACCTCCCCCGGCCTAAGAAGTGGCTGTTGCACCCGGAATAGAGACCGCCTGAGGAAGACTGGTACACACGGTCAGAATCTGAGCTAAGGCCTCCTGAAGGCCTGGAATCATGATAGGCCTCCACTAGCTCAATTATATTTAGTACCTTCTCCAAAGTTTGAACGACTGGTAGGTCTGTAGGTATTGCCCTAGCTATTATATGAGCCGCACCCCTACCTCTACCGCGACCTCTACTGCGACCTCGGCGTCTCGCGAACCTAGCTGGTGGTGTTGGTGGCTGTCCATCCTGCCTAGTAGTACGTGTCCTCACCATCTGTCATAGAATAAAATAACATAAGTTTAGTTACTAGAATCAACAATCCACACGACAAGAATACAAGAATGTGAAATTTTCTAAGGGTTCGACAACCTCTAGAAGATAAGTAGAGACGTCTCCGTACCGATTCGCAAGATTCTACTAAACCTGATTATGACTCGTGAGACCTATGTAACCTAGGCTCTGATACCAACTTTTCAAGACCCAAAAAAAAACAATTATCGTGATGGCGCCTATCGTGGAACTAGGAAAGCCACTACTTAACCATCTCAACACAATAAAAGCTTTTAAAATTATATTGAAGCGATTAATATTTAAGAAAAACCTTTTAAAACAAAAATAAATCCGCAACGCAATACAAATGTCTCCTCAAAACTTGGAGAGTCGCCGAGTACATGAGCATCTATATTGGGATACAGTCTACTACAATGTCTAAGGAATAAGAACTGAAATATTAATAAAGATAATGAAGGAGAGTTAAGCCCTGCAAACGCCATACAACTACTTCGATAGTCTCGGAGATCTCGACTCCTCACTCAGTAGCCGGTGCAACTGGAACCATCTGGATCTGCACACGAGGTGCAGGGTGTAGTGTGAGTACAACCAACTCAGTAAGTAACAATACCAAATAAGGAATTGAAGATAGTTATGAGCTACACGGTTATAATTCAATTTTCAATAATCTCAAAAAGGAAAAATAGACATGCTTTCAAATTCGGCAATTAAAGTTAAATCAATTTATACATGCCAGGTACAAGTAAGAACCGGATATAATATCTCTCAGAAATTTCAAAGTAGTGATATATGGCAGCTTTGTGCAACAACAATTATATTGAATGCAACCTCTCAGAGCAACTGTCACTCAATCTTCCCATTTACTCCAACCTCACAATCACTCATTCCTCATAGTCACTCATTCCTCTCCGTCGCTCGGAACTCGGCACTCGCACTCAGTAGGTACCTGCGCTTACTAGGGTGTGTACAGACTCCGGAGGGGATCCATCAGCCCAAGCGCTATACCAAGCCACTCATGGCATAAAATCAATGAAAAATACTGCGACATGCAGCCTGATCCCATAAATATCCTCACAATTGGGCCATCGGCCTCACTCAATCATCAATCTCTCCAGTCTCACGGGCTCTCAAAAATCATGAAAATCATCCCAAACAGAAATGATATGATGTATCAACAGGAATAATGGAGACTGAGATATGATATGCAAATAGCAATTAACATGTAGTTCAACATGTATCATGGCCTCTAAGGGTCCCAACAGGACCAACCCATAGCCTAACAGTGATTTCTAACATGATTTGCGGTCAAATTAACACATGGAAAGCATAAAGCTAGAAACAAGTTATTTAACTTCACGGTTTCATTGAATGGACCAACTCCTAATTTCCACGGTGCACGCCCGTTACCTAGCATGTGCGTCACCTCCAAACCCATAACATGACACAAAATCTGGGGTTTCATACCCTCAAAACCAGATTTAGAACTATTACTTACCTCATTCCGAGAAAAATCCCTACTCCAATACGTACATGCCTCGCAAATCACCCTCCAAACATCTCGAATCTAGCCACAAACAATGCAAGACATTCAACATGGGCTAAGGAATCAATTCTACAAGAAATAACGAAGTTATAACTCAAAATCCGAAATTGGTTAAAATCGTCTCCCCCTTCCCCGGGCCCACGTCTTGGAATTCAACAAAACTTCCAAAAATTGAAAGCTCATCCAACCACGACTCCAGCCATACAATTTTTATCAAAATCCAACACCAATTTGTCACCCAAATCCCCAATTTACACTCTCCAATTCCTTAGCCTTAAACCCTCAAATTACACCTCAAAAACATACCTACTCGTGGGAAAATAAATGTGGAAGCATAATTATTGAACAAATTTAACCACAAGTGACTTACCTCAAGAATCTCTTCGAAATCTATCTCAAAAATCGTCCAATTCCGAGTTCAAAAATGTTAAGATGAATCAAAAATCGCGAACCCTAGCATTTATATGTTCTGCCTAGTCAAGCCGCATCTGCGGTCCCAAAATTCACTTTTGTTGTCTCGCTTTTGCAGTGAAAAATCCGCACCTGCGGAAGTCACTTAACTCACCTAGGCTCGCACCTGCACTACAGGTCTCGCACCTATAGAGGCGCTTCTGTGACCCATGATCTGCTACTGCGGGAGCAGCCTACACCCCTCAACTCTTTCACACTGCGCTCTTGCGCCCTCTTTGCCGCATCTGCAGCCGCGCAGGTGCGGAAGGGACCTCGCACCTACGACCTCTGCCATTTCCTTCCTGACCCGCTTCTGTGGCTCCCCTCTCACTTTCGCGGGCTCGCACCTGCGGTGCCCAGTTAGTAGGTGCGATTACACCAGCAGACCTCAAACTTCAGCAACTCTTCAACTTCAAAGCTTGATCCGTTAACCACCCGAAATCAACCCGAGGCCCCCAAGACCTCAACAAAACATACCAACAAGTCTTAACACATCATACGAACTTAGTCGAGCCTTCAAATTACCTCAAACAACATTAAAAACACGAATCACACCCCAGATCAAGCCTAATGAACTTTAAAATTTTCATATTCAATAAACGATGCCATAAGCTATCAAATCGCGACCGACTGATCTCAAATTTTGCACACAAGTCCTAAATGACACCACGAACTGACTCCAACATCCGCAAATCCAATCGGACCCCGATATCAAAAAGTCCACCTCCATCAAATTCCCCAAAAATTGGACTTTCGCCATTTCAAGCATAATTTCACTAGGGAACTCCAAATCACAATCCGTACACGCTCCTAAGTCCAAAATCACCCAACAAAGCTAAAAGAACCATCAAAATTCAAATCCGGAGACTATCTCAATTCATTTCGAAATCCTTACAGACCCTAACCAATTACCTCGATAAGTCATAAGACAACGGTAAAGCACAAAATGAGCAGAAAATGGGGGAACGGGCTAAATGTCTCGAACGACTCTAGAAACACACCTAGAGTCTGAAATAGGTGTGGATATCTACTCTGCATCTCCCACTCGGTCTCCCAAGTAGCCTCCTCAACTGGCTGACCTTTCCACTGCACCTTCACTGAAGCTATATCCTTTGGCCTTAACTTCCGAACCTGTCGACCCAAAATAGCCACGGGCTCCACATTATAACTCAAATCACCATCAACATCAACCGTGCTAAAATCCAAAACATGAGACGGATCGCCAACATACTTCTAGAGCATAGAAACATGAAATATTGGATGCACACCCGACAAAATAGGTGGAAAGGAAAGCTCGTAAGCCACTTCCCTAATCTTCCGAAGCACCTCAAACGACCCAATGTATCAAGGGCTCAACATCCCTTTCTTTCCGAACCTCATAGAACCATTCATGGGCGAAACCTTCGGCAGGACCTTCTCCCCAACCATGTAAGCAACATCAAGGACCACTCTGTGGGCATAAATCTTTTGTCTGGACTGCATCATGTGAAGACACTCCTGAATCCATTTAACCCTGTCCAATGCATCCTGAACCAAGTCAGTACCCAATAGCCTAGCCTCCCCTGGCTCGAACCAACTCACCGGAGATCTACATCGTCTCCCATACAAAGCCTTATACAGAGCCATCTGAATGCTCAACTGATAGTTGTTGTTGTAAGAAAACTCCGCGAGTGGTAGAAACTGATCCCAAGAACCCCCAAAATTAATGACACAAGCACGCAACATGTCCTCCAATATTTGAATAGTGCACTCGGACTGTCCATCCTTCAGAGGGTGATATGTTGTGCACGACTCGACCTGGTTGCCCAACTCTCGCTGTACAATCAACTGCAAGGGGTCTCTCACCAACGGGAATGAATGCAAGACTACCCATACTCACCGCCTTTCTACTCAGGGCATCGGTCACCATATTGGCCTTCCCAGGATGATATAGAAGGGTGATATCATAGTTCTTTAGCAGCTCCAACCATATCCGGTACCTCAAATTTAGATCCTTTTATTTCAACATGTGCTGGAGGTTCCGATGATCCATAAACACCTCACAAGACATATGATAGAGATAACGCCTTCAAATCTTCAATACATGAACGATGACGGCTAACTCCAAATCATGAACATGGTAGTTCTTCTCATGAGGCTTCAACTGACGCGAAGCATAAAAAATCACTCTACCCTCCTGCATCAAGACACACCCAATACCGATCTGAGAAGCATCACAATATACTGTATAAGATCCTGAAGCTAAAGACAAAACTAGAACTGGAGTTGTGGTCAAGGCAGTCTTGAGCTTCTAAAAGCTCTCCTTGCACTCATCCAACCACCTGAAAGGAGCACCTTTTTGGGTCAATTTCATCAAAGATGATGAAATAGACGATAAATACCGAATGAAGCGACGGTAATAACCGGCCAAGCTGAGAAAGCTCCGAATCTCCATAGTTGAGGACGGTCTGGGTCAACTCTCAACCGCCTCTATCTTCTTTCGATCCACCTGAATACCATCACTCGACGCCACGTTCCCTAAGAATGCCATTGAACTGAGCCAAAACTCACACTTGGAGAACATGGCATAAAGCTTCTCCTCTCTTAACCGCTGCAACAAAATCCTCAAATGATGTGCATAGTCATCCTGGCTACGAGAGTACATCAGGATATCATCAATGAACACTATAACAAACGAGTCGAGATAAGGCTGAAACACACTGTTCATTAGATGCATGAATGATGTTGGGGTGTTGGTCAGCCCAAAATAGATCACAAGGAACTCATAATGACCATAACGGTTCCTAAATGCTATCTTTAGAATATCCAAATCTCAAGCCTTCAACTGGTGATACTTAGACCTCATATCGATCTTGGAGAACACCCTCGCTCCCTAAAGCTAGTCAAACAAATCATCAATACGCGAAAAAGGGTACTTGTTCTTGAATGTAACTTTGTTCGACTGCCTATAATCAATGAACATCCTCATAGTACCATCCTTCTTCTTCACAAATAGAGTTGGTGCACCCCAAGGTGACACGCTAGGCCTAATAAACCCCTTATCAAAGAGTTCTTGAAGCTGCTCTTTTAATTCATTCAACTCAGCTGGTGCCATGCAAAATGGTGGAATAGAAATGGGCTGAGTGTCCGGCACCAAGTCAATACCGAAATCAATATCCTTGTCAGGCGGCATGCCCGACATGTCTACAGGGAACACATCTGGAAACTCTCGTACCACCGGAACAAAATCAATAGTGGGAGCATCAGCATTAACATCCCTCACAAAGGCCACATAAGATAAACAACCCTTCTCAACCATCGACTGGGCTTTCAAATATGAAATCACTCTACTACGAACATAGTTTAGAGAACCTCTCCACTCAATCCTTGGCAATCCTTGCATCGCCAATGTCACGGTCTTAGCGTGACAATTTTGAACATCATGACATGGAGAGAACCAATCCACACCCAAAATCACATAAAAGTCCACCATAATAAGCAACTAAAGATCAGCTCTGGTATCCAATCCCCCAATAGTCACCACACAAGACTGATATAGATGGTCCACAATGATAATATTGCCCATGGGCATAGAGACATGAACAAATGAAGCTAAGGACTCACGGGGCATATCCAAATGATGAGCAAAATACGAAGATGCATATGACTAAGTGGAACCAGGGTCAAATAATACTGACCATCCCTGTGAAAAACTGAGACAATACATGTGATCACTACATCTGAAGCAACATCATCTGGTTTGACATGAATAACATAGATTTGGGCCTAATTGCCACTTGATCGGCCTCCCCCTCTAGGGCGACCTCTACATAACTGGGCCCCACCCTGAGCTGGCTGGGCGGGTTGTAAAGTAACGGGTGCTGAAGTTGTAGGTTGACTCCTCTACTAAGCTAGACCGCCCTGGCAACAACGACACTGCCTTCACACATGCCCAAACTCCCCGCACTCAAAGCAACTCTTGGAGCTGGTGGCGGAGACTAAGGGATCCCCGATCACTGGTATAACTACTAGAAGGACCTGCCATAGATGAGCCCTGAACTGATGAAGCACGGGACGAACTCTGAGCTAGAAGGGAACTGAGAGATGACTGACCCTGATGTGTACTGTATGAACCATGGATGGATGATTCACCACTGTGAACTGGATGAGCCGTCTGAGCATGTCTATAAGAACGACCCCTGCCATCTTGGAACTGACCCCCAGAAGGAACACCGCTGATACCACCCTGTCCACTAGCCTTTCGGCTTCCCTCTATCCTCACTCCTGACTGCAGACCCTCTCTATATGTCGAGCAAATGTCGACTACCTCATCAAAAGTAGCACTAGATACCCTCTCTCGAGTCACAAGAAACCATAACTGATATGTGAGATCATCGATGAACCTCGAAATCCTCTCCCTATAAATGGGAAGCAGCCAAACTGCGTGACGATCCAACTCAGAAAAACTTATCTCGTACTGCGTCACAAACATGCCATCCTGACAAAGTTGCTCAAACTGCTACGCAGCTTCTCCCTGCGAGATTGCGACACAAACTTCTCCAAGAAGAGAACGGAAAACTCCTTCCATGTAAGTGGTACTGCATCGACCGGCCTACGCCTCTCATAATCCTCCCACCATCTGAGAGTAGCCCTAGAAAACTAAAAAGTAGTGACCAAGACCCACTGGTCTCCAGAATAGCTGTTGTCCAAAGAATCTGCTCGGATTTATCGTGAAAGCCCTAAGCATCCTCTGACTCATCAACGCTAAATGATGGAGGTCGAAGTCACCCAAATCTCTCATCTTCTATGCTCATCATCATCCATAATGGGGACTGCCGGGGCCTGAGCAACTGTAGCCGGCTGGGCTAGTAAGCCCCTGGTGTCTGGAGTCCCTGCATCACCTGCTCTGGTGTACGGGTGGCGGGAGTCTGAGTAACTCCCCCAGCCTGAGAAGTGGATGCTACTGCCGAAACAGAGACCACCTGAGCAAGACTGGTACACACGGTCAGAGTCTAAGCTAAGGCCTTCTAATGGCCTGAAATCACAATGGGCACAGTTGGTGCCTGAGCTGGCCCCACTGGCTCAACTGTATCTGGTACCTGCTCCTTAGCTGGAACGATTAGTGGGTTTGCAGGTGCTGCCATAGATTTTGTGCTAGTTGCACCCCTGCCCCTACCGCGGCCTCTACCTCAACCCCGGCCTCTTGCAACCCTAGTTGGTGGTGCTAGTGGCTGTCCATCCTGCCCAGTAGTAAGTGTCCTCACCATCTGTTAGATAATAGAATAAGAGAAGTTTAGTTACCGGAATAAAGAATCCGCACGACAAGAATACAAAAATGTGAAATTTTCTAAGGGTTTGGCAGCCTCTCGAAGATAAGTGCAGACGTCTCCATAACAATCCGCAAGACTATACTAAACCTGGTCATGACTAGTGAGACCTATGTAACCTAGGCTCTAATACCAACTTGTCACGACCCAAAAAAATAACTGCCGTGATGGCGCCTATCGTGGAACTAGGCAAACCACTACTCACCCATCTCAACACAACAAAAACATTGAAAATAATATGAAAGCAGTTAATCTTTAAGAAAAAGTAGACATGCTTTCAAATCCGCTATTAAAGTCTAATCAATTTATGTATGCCGAGTTCAATTAAGAAAAGGAAATAATATCTCTTAGAAGTTTCAAAACAGTAATATATATAAGCTATGTGCAACAACAATGATATAAAATGCAGCCTCTTAGAGTAATTGTCACCTAGTCCTCCCATTCACTCCAACCTCATAATCACTCATTTCTCACAGTCACTCATTTCTCTCTGTCGCTCGCACTCAGTAGGCACCTACGCTCACTAGGGGTGTGTACCGACTCCGTAGGGGCTTCTTCAGCCCAAGCACTATATCAAGCCAATCATGGCATAAAATCAATGAAACATGATGCGGCGTGCAGCCCGATCCCATAATATCCTAACAATCAGGCCCTCGACCTCACTCAATGATCAATCTCTCCAGTCTCTCGGGCTCTCAGAAATCATGAAAATCAACCAAAAATAAATGATGTGATGTATCAACAAGGAATAATAGAGACTAAGATATTATATGCAAATAAAACTGAGACTTAGTACAAAAAGCAATTAACACGTAGTTCAACATGTATCATGGCCTCTAGGGGTCCCAACAGTACCAATTTATAGCCTAACCGTGATTTCTAACATGATTTGCAGTCAAATTTCGATAACACATGGAAAGAATAAAGCTAGAAACAAGTTATTTAACTTCACAGTTTCATGGAAAGGACCAAGTCCCAATTCCCACGGTGCACGCCCACACACCCGTCACCTAGCATATGCGTCACCTCCAAACAAATCACATGACATAAAATCCTTCATACCCTCAGAACCAGATTTAGAAATGTTACTTACCTCTATCCGAGCAGAATCAATTCCCAAAAATCGGAGTTTACTTACTCCAATGCGCCTTTTCCTCGCAAATCGGCCTCCGAACATCTCGAATCTAGTCACAAACAATACAATACAATCAACACAAGCTAGCGAATTCATTCTACAAGAAATTACGAAGTTATAACTCAAAATACGAAATTGGTTCAAATCCCCCCAACCCACCCCGGGCCCACATCTTGGAATACAACTAAACTCCCAAAAACCGAAAGCCCATCCAACTACGAGTCCAACCACACAATTTTTATCAAAATTCAACACCAATTTGTCACGTCAATCCCCCATTTACACTCTCCAATTCCTTAGCCTTAAACCCCAAAATTACACATAAAAAACAGACCTACTAGGTGGGAAAATCAATGGGGAAGCATAATTATTGAAGAAATTTAACCACAAGTGACTTACCTCAAGAATACCTTCGAAATCTATCTAATAAATTGCCCAATTCCGAGTTCAAAATGTTAAAATGAATCCAAAATCGTGAACCCTAGCATTTATATGTTTTGCCCAGAAAAACCGCATTAGCGGTCCCAAAATCCACTTCTGTAGTCCCGCTTTTACAATGAAAACTCCGCATCTACGGAAGTCACTTAAGTCACATGGGCTCGCACCTGTGCTATAGGTCTCGCACTTGCGGAGGCGCTTCTGCATCCCATGATCCGCTTATCCGGGAGCAGCCTACACCCCTCAACACCTTCACACTCTGCTCGTGTGCCCTTTTCGCAGAATCTACGGCCTCGCAGGTGCAGAAGGGACCTCGCACCTGCAACATCTGACACTTCCTTCCTGGCTCACACCTGTGGTGCCCACTCCGCAAGTGTGATTATACCAGCAGACTTCAAACTTCAACAGCTCTTCCACTTAAAACCTTGATCCGTTAACAAAAATCAACCCTAGCCGCCCGCGACCTTAACCAAACATACCAACAAGTCTTAAAACAGAATACGAACTTAGTCGGGCCTTCTAATCGCCTCAAACAACATTAAAAACATGAATCGCACCCCAATTCAAGCCTAATTAACTTTAAAATTTCCAAATTCCACAAACGATGCTTAAACCTATAAAATCACGTTTGATTGACCTCAAATTTTGCACACAAGTCACAAATGACACCACGAACGTACTCCAATATCCGGAAATCCAATCCAACCCCAATATCAAAAAGTCCACTCCCGATCAAATTAACGGAGCTAACAGAACCATCAACATTCAAATCCGAGGTCGTTTACACATAAGTCAACATCCGGTCAACTTTTCCAACTTAAGCTTTGCATTATCAGACTAAGTGTCTCAATTCATTGTGAAATTCTTCCGGACCCGAACCAACTACACGATAAGTCATAAGACAACAGTAAAACACAAAATGAGTAGAGAATGCGGGAATGGGGCTATAACTCTCGAAACAACTGGCCGGGTCCTTACAAAAGATCCTTCACGAATCGGCGATAATAACCCGCAAAACCTAGGAAGCTCCGAATCTCTATAGCTGAAGTAGGTCTAGGCTATTTTTGAACTGCCTCAATCTTCTTAGGATCCCATTTAATGCCCTCAGAAGATACCACATGCGCCAAAAAGACAACCAAATCCAACAAAATTTCACTCTTTGAAAACTTGGCATATAACTGACTATCCCTCAAGGTCTGAAGTACAACCCGAAAATGCTGCTCATGATCCTCCCGACTGCAAGAGTAGACTAAAATATCACCAACGAAGACAATCACAAAAGAATCTAGATAATGATTGATTACCCGTTTCATCTAATCCATAAGTGTTGGTAAGGAATTACCAAACCAAATGATATCACTGGGAACTCATAATGCCCATACCGAGTCTAGAAAGTTGTCATAGGGACATCTGATGCCCTAATCTTCAACTTATGGTACCTAGATCTCAAATCAATCTTCGAACACACTTTGGAACCTTGAAGATGATCAAATAAGTCATCAATCCTCGGTAAAAGGATACTTGTTCTTGATAGTCACTTTGGTCTACTGCCGATAATCAATACACATCCTTATCGTACCATCATTCTTCTTTACAAACAACACTAGTGCACCCTAGGGCGAGACACTAAGTCTAATAAATCCCTTATCAAGAAAATCCTGCAATTCCTCCTTATATTCATTCAACTCAATTGTGGTCATATGGTATAATGGAATAGAAATGGGTTAAGTGCCCATAGCTAAATTAATACAGAATTCAATATCTCTCGGGTGGCATCCTTGGCAGATCTAGAGGAAACACCTCTGGAAACTCACGCACAATTGATGCTGAATCCATGGAAGGAACCTCCACACTAGGATCACAGATATAGGCCAACTATGCTAGACAACCCTTCTCTACCATACCTCGGTCCTTCACATAAGAGATAACCCTGCTAGTAGAATGGAAAGGATACCCGCTCTACTTTAATCGAGGTAGCCCCGCATGGCTCAGGTCACCATCTTAGCGTGACAATCTAATATAGATTGATAAGGTGACAACCAATCCATACCCAAAATAACATCAAAGTCCGCCATATCAAGAAGTAGAAGATCTATACTAGTCTCAATACTTCCAATAAAACCACAAACGAGCGATAAACACGATCAACAATAATAAAATCTCCCACAGGCATCGACATATAGGCATGAGTACTCAAAGAATCACGAAGCATAACCAAATATGAATCAAAATAAGAAGAAACATAGGAATAAGTAGAGCAAGAATCAAATAAAAATGAAGCATATCTATGGAAAACTAGAACAATACACGTGATGACGGTGTCAGATGATTGTGCCTCAGCTTTAGCTATAAATGCATAAAATTGGGGCTGGACCCCACCACTCTGACCTCTGCCCTTCAGGCGACCTCTAGCTAGCTGGCCTCCACCTCTAATGGCATAACCTCCACCTCTAGAAGCCTGAACCCCGCATCAAGTAGGCTGTGTGGGAAGTGGAGCTGCCAGTGCCGACATAATGGCACGAGAACCCTGCTAATGTATGATGTTAATCAATCTAGGGCAATACCTCTATGTTACATGTGCCCCCACACTCAAAGCACTCCCTCGACTACTAAGGCTGCTGAAGCTGAGAATGACCCTAACAGCCTGGATAACCACTGTAGCAACTCTGTAGCGGTGGTGCACTGATAAGAGCTGAAGGTGCATTGAATGTTGGCTACTCAGGACTAGACCAGTGATAACAACAATCGCCCGACGAACCAGGGCTACCTGAAGAGCTAACTGAATTAGTCTGGGAGGATGGTCTCTACCAAAAGAACCTCTGCCTCCAAATGAGCCCCCACTGAAGCCACCAAAGTGACGAGGCCTTTTCTAAGATACTGCCCCCTTATCCCGACCACTAACCATCTCGATCCGTCTAGCAATTTGTACGGCCCTCTAAAAGGAAATATCATCCCCGTCTCCTTGGCCATTTGAAACATGGTGAAGAAATTTAGACCATCAATAAACCTCCTCATCCTCTCTCTATCAGTGGAAATCAAGATAGCTATATGACAGGTGAGGTCCACAATCTGATCTCGTACTGGGTGATGGTCATGCCACCCTTCTGAAGGCACTCGAACTTCCTATGGTATTCCTCTTTCATAGTGAAAGGAATAAACTTCTCAAGAAATAGTTGCAAAAACTAGTCCTAGGAAGTGGAGGTGAACCGACTGGTCTCCTCCTCCTAAACTCTTGCCACCACCTCTTGGAAAAAACCGGTCATCTGGAACACTGCAAATTTGACCTCATTGGTCTCAATAATATCCAGGTTGTGCAACACCTCGTGGAAGTGGTCCAAGTAATCCTGTGGGTTCTCACAAGGTTCACCGCTAAAATTAAAGGAAAGAGCTTGGCAAACTTATTCAACCTCATCAATCCCTCAAAAGACATCACAGGGCTTTCCCCATGCTATGTAGCAACAGGAGGCTGAACTGCCCCAATTGTTGGAGCTGCCAGAGTCTGGTATAGGGGAGGCATCTGATCCGGAGTGTGAGTGGCGGGAGTTAGTGCTCCTCCGCCATCCTGAGAGACTACTAGTGCCATAGGAAATACCCTGGTCTTAGCCACACTCTCCATGAATCCAACTAAGTGGGATAGAGCGTCCTTAAGTACGGGAGTGGCAATGAATCCCTCTAGGACCTGAGCGAGTCCGACTATTGCGGTCTGAATTGGTACCTCCTCCTCATGATCAATGTGAGGCTCCACAGTGGGTGTTTCTGCTTGTGCTCTAGGCTAAGCTCTGCCTCTTCCTCGCCCCTACCTCGGACCCGGCCCCTACACTTTGTAATGGCTGCAACAGGGGGGCTCTGTCTAGAGAAAGAAAGAAGTGAGATTTTCCTAAAGCCTTATTGCATCAAGTACAGACGTCTTTGTACCAATCCTCTAGACTCTACGAAGCTTGCTCATGACTCGTGAAACCTAGGCAACCTAGTGCTCTGATACAACTTGTCACTATCCGAATTCCCACCTCGAGACCGTGATGACGCCTAACATTTCACTTATTAGCAACCCAACACTAGCTACATTACTTAACCAATATTTAACCATTAAAATCAAATGCTAATAATAACAACCAAATAGTCAGAAATGAAGTGATATACTACTGAACAAGGTAAAATAAATACAATCCTAGAAACCGAAGTCATGAATACATGACCGTCTAGAGTGATAAGATAATAGTCTGAATAAACACAACTTTTTGAATCTAAATAAACAACAATGACAAAATAGAAAGGGACTTCAGGGTTGCGGACTCCATGAAGCTATATCTCAAGTCTCCACAAGTAGCTGGATCCAGGTAGTCTCACCATGTGCTATTGGGATCAACTCCCTATCTGCACAAGACGCACTAAGTGTAGTATGAGTACAACCGATCTCATGTAATCAGTAAGTGTCGAGCCTAACCTCGACAAATTAGTGACGAGGCTAAGGCAAGTCACTCACAAATAACCTGTACGAAATAATAATAGTAGTAATAATAAAAATAATAATAATAATAAATGTTACACCCCATAATTTCGTACGTGAGAGTATGTCGTAAGTCAATTGATTTAAGCTCAGAAATGAGATCGTCTTTGAAAGTACATAAAGTAAGTTAACCATGTTACCTTGGAGGTTACAAATATTTACGATTATGAATAATGAGTATCAAGAGGCTTGGAAAGCTTAGAAGCTAAACCAATTGAAGTAAATAAGTTTCATCTAAAGTAGACGAGTTTGGAATGTTATAAAAAGTAATTTAGGGTGAGACTATGGTTAATTACATGATAAGGAGGTTATGCTATGAGTTATGTTTGTCATATAATAGCCGTGTGCTAAGTTTTGAAGTCAAGCAAGTTGTGGAACAAAATTTGGCAAAGGTCTTCACAAATTACATTCATAATATGGTGAACATTAGGTCAAATATAACTAAGCTTTTCTCACAATATTCATTGAATTATTGGATTATATAGCAACCAAATTGAAGATTTATAAGTCTAGTATCCAACGCATTAAACCGTTCATCGATACAACATAGGAGTGTAGAGATATTTGCAGTTTCACGAGACTGCACAGACATCAATAGTGACAAGTAGGTGGGTCACTACTTCGACATCCGAATAAAAAGATATAAGCGTCGGAAGATGGGCCAATGCTAGGCTGCCAAGCTAGCACCTCTTTGACTTTTCCAAAGTTGATATATATAAGTCTTAGGTCGGCTTTCTCTTCATTTTTCANCGAATAAAAAGATATAAGCGTCGGAAGATGGGCCAATGCTAGGCTGCCAAGCTAGCACCTCTTTGACTTTTCCAAAGTTGATATATATAAGTCTTAGGTCGGCTTTCTCTTAATTTTTAGTATAACATGAACGGAGAACACCCATAAACATATCTTTAAGCTCTCTTCTAGGGTTTCAAAGAAGATTATCATCCCGGGCATGAAATCGAGAAGCGATAACATCAAAATGATCCCTACGACGTAAGTGTCATTATACCACCTCTCTTTTTTTCTTTGTAGTTAGAGTTTTGGAAGGTAATTCATAGTTAAGAAACATCTAATATATGTATTTAAGTGTTTAAATATCAAGGAAGGTTGATAAATGTGTTTCCTAATAGTTAGAACTCACGGGACGGTGATTGGAAGCCGTGAGATCGAGTTATTTGACTTGTAGTGGACTGTTTGTGAGTTGTTTCGAGTTGGCCTCTTGTGCTAATGTTTTATGGAGTTTTGTTGTATAAAAGGTGTGGGAAAACAACACATAATGACGGAATGTTGGGCTGGTTGTTCGTCGTTATTTTTTTTAAGTTTGTTTGACACTACTTTTGTTGTCATTTCATGTATGAAATGATTAGGGTGTGTAGGCTGTTTTGTGATATATTGTGGTGGAGATAAGGTTGGGAAATAATGCATACATGTTGTTACTGTTTCTTGGTGTTGTTGGTATATGGTATTGGAGGAGGGCCTTGTTACAGGGGAGATTCTACCCGAATTTACGTAAACGAGCTACTAGCTTAAGTTAAAGACTTAGCCTTTGCTCAACACTGATTTTGAATCTCCTTATGATATGATAGATTGAGTTGACTTGTTTGAAGAGTTTCTTGGAAGGTATTAAGGACTAAACTTGGTTAAGGTATGTTAAGGCTCTTCCTTCATTCTTTTGGCATGATCTAAAGTGAAACGAACATAAACGATACGCTATTTCATAATGAATCTACTCCTAGCAACTAAGGTGGACAATGTTGTTCTTTCCTTGCAAAGTTATTCTAAGAAAGTATGTATAATCCTTGAGTCCTAGTCAAGTTCATATTCATGGTATGATGTGCATAATGTTAATAGAAGGTGAAACTACCTTACGTCACTCCAAAAGGTTTAGAGCGTGATTCCAGGAGTCCAACATGCATTATATATAATATCTATTTTCCTGTACCGAGCCGCGCTATAGTCGGTCGAGTACAACACCTATTGTGCAACCACTGATCAGTTGGGTTTTACCGAGCTCCAGGTGGCCGGGTACGTTTTTACCGAGTCTACTTTGAGGCCGGGTATGATATGATGATGATGATGCCTAGTAAGGCGGATGTTTTAAAAAAATTATGTATATATATGTATCACGTATTTCATGTCACTATCTCTTAGAGGCACTAAGATGCTACATGTTGTATCTCCTATATCTCTCTTTACATTTTTGTTCTTATTTATGCTTTTCTCCCTTACATACTCAGTACTTTATTCGTACTGACGTCCCTTTTGCCTGGGGACATTGCATTTCATGCCCGCAGGTCCCGATAGACAGGTTGACAGTGCTCCGAGTAGGCTATCTGCTCAGCGGAAGGTGTTGTTGCATTCCACTTGCTCCGGAGTTACCTATTTGGTCAGTATGATTGGGATATGTATTGACTGGTACGGCGGGGTCCTGTCCCGACCTATATGACATTTATGTAGTCTTAGAGGCTTGTAGACAGATGTCAGGTATATGGATACTTGTATGGCCTTGTCGGCCTATGTTTTGAGTTTACAAATGATCATGTCAGCCTTATAGGCATGTATGTCACATGTGTAAGTTTCTATATAATGTTGGGTCATCATGTATCTAGTATGCACTTATATTTTATTCTTTTTATCTCATGACGACCTTTTTGGCCCATTTACCCATGATAGTATGATAATAAAGATATGTTATGTTGGTACTCGGTTGAGTAAGGTACCGGGTTACCCTCGCAGCCCATAGGTTAGGTCGTGACAGAAGTGGTATCAGAGCAGTTTTGTCCTAGGGATGTCTACAAGCTGTGTCCAGTAGAGTCTTGTTTATGGGTGTGCTATGCATCACACTTACAAGCAGGAGGCTACAGGGAATTTAGGATTTTCACTCATTCTCCTTACTCTAGATCGTGTGGTAGAGTTCAGTTGTAAGAATTCAAACTTCTAAATTATACTTTATTTGTAATACAATGATACCTCATCCAAATAGACAGTTGGTAAGAGATAGAATGTGGCCGTGGAAGAGTTGAGACAGAGGAACTCGATTTTGCATCATGCTTATGATGAGTAAGTGTGAGGTCTTCAGGAGATTATGTGTACGCTAAGACATTTAAGCTTCTTAGTAAGGACCC
Source organism: Nicotiana knightiana (assembly GCA_005239525.1). Classification (NCBI taxonomy): domain Eukaryota; kingdom Viridiplantae; phylum Streptophyta; class Magnoliopsida; order Solanales; family Solanaceae; genus Nicotiana; species Nicotiana knightiana. Next base: position 48,045 of record ML393908.1, read on the forward strand.
GTAAGGAATGTATATCTATGCACCCATATGGTAAAAAAAATAATGAGAGAATCAGAAGGTAGATACATGTTTTAACAAGTTAAAGGAGCAAGGTGAAGAAGGGTACGAGGTACCTAGTTATTAATGATTATCATTATTTATAATTCAGGCAGAGAAATATAAGCACTTTGAATTAACTTCAATTCTAACAGAGATATGTACAATTGGCCACATCCGTCTCAGTTATGCTCCATAGGAGCCAACATATATAGTTAAGAGAAGGAGGGGATATCAGGATCCAGTTAGGGTTAAAGTAGCCCAAAATGTTGGATAGATTGTTTGCGTTAGTTGACATTTCCAAAGGATATTGCAAATGTGCTAGCAGATCTCCTTGTGAGACACCCAGATTGTGCACCCTAGAACAGTACAGCTAGATATGAATACTAGAATGTTCAAAGACGAGCACTGGAATCCTGGAAAGAATAAATATTACCTTAGTGTGGTATTTATATCTAGTAGAGAGATAATGTTAGGCAAACCGAAAAGCTAGTGGATGGAGCAAGGGGGGCTAAAAGCAAAAGAATTTCTTGTTGGAGTTTTCAGAATAAAGTGATAGACATAAATGTTAGCATGGAAATAAGAAGAGAGTTAATAAAGCATTATGAGTAAGATATGATATGTGGATGATAACGATGGATTAAAGAATGACAGTATTACCGAATCTATAGTCAAGGGAAGGGAAAAACGAGAGGTAACAGACCTTGAGGAAACAAAAGAGCATAGGTCATAAACTCATATCCTCATTTCGACAAATAAGTTCATGACTCTACTGTGATTGAAAAAGGGAAAAGTTAGACCCAAGAGTAATAGGAATCAGTATGGGCTTGTGAACAAGATAAACTAAACATGAATTAGGGACTTAGTGATTTGATAATGATCGGCATCATGAGAATTTTAGATTACGTTCTGGAAATAATAGAATGGACAATAGAAGAAGATTCATGAGAAATTCAGAGGATGGTCGTTCAGGAAGACCCTTCCCTAAAGCTAAAGTTAAGCTCAAGGGACTGTATGTGCCAGTTATGCTAAGTGTCACCCTCGCGGGTAAGAAATTCAATTATCCCTGGTGTAGAAGGTTTACCGCAAGGCAAGTAATATGTCAATAAAGATGTGAAAAAAATGCCAAAGATAAAGAGGTAAATATAGAATGGTGAAGGAATAATGTGGTAAAAAGGTGAAAGGAATGAGATTCCATTTATTTAGATCCTGCAGATATAATATGACTCCAGAACATTATGCAAGCATGACGCTAGGGAAAAATAATAAGGGTTTCCCACTCGATGATATCGATAAATAAGTGGAAATGAACACTTGATACATAAGGATCTCGTACGAGAGATAAGTTAAGAAAAAAGACATAACCCAAGAGATGCTACATAAAATATAGATATGAGAGTAGACCAACGGGTAGTCTGTAGTTGATTCAAGAAGAGCCTAGGTATGGCTAGATAGGAGGATATATACAAATCAGTAGATCATGCAAGACAAACATAGTGAAACCCAGCATAGGAAATTCAGTCTCTCAAATACGGCATCGTAGTCCTCGAGAAATATTCAAATAGGAGTTGGGGTAGTATAAGGTACAATATAAGTGTTACGGAAATAAAAGCGAGTTCCACTAGGGAGACAACTTAAATTCAAATTCAGAAGCAACCATACAAGCACAAGGGTACGGAGGTAAGTAACTAAGGGTAATGATAGGCGAGTAAGAACATCAGAAATACCATGGGGTATACAATGTAATAAGCTCGCAGCTTTACAAGATTCAGAAGTTCTTCCCTAAGCACTGCAACGAAAGACTAGCTGAGGAAATAAGGAAACAGGCTTCAGCATAAGCATAGTGACCTAAAGAAGAAATGCACTTGTAATAGCAGTCTCACTATAATATTGTATGAACTCCATAAGAAAGTGGCGCCTATCATGCCTAATGAATGGGAAGAAGAAGAAAAACCAAGAGTTGATAATTGAGATCATTTGAGATACAGGGAACTCCAGTATTCATAAGAACTAGGGGTGGCAAATGGGCGGGTTGGGCTGAAGGGCGGGTCAAGATGGGTTAGGTCAATAAATGGGTCATTGCCCAATCCAACCCAAAGTGTACTTGGGCTAAGATGGGCTGGGTCAAGATGGGCTAAACAATGGGTCATAGCCCAACCCGCCCAACTCGACCCATGTTTTAAAACCATGTTCATCTTGCAAAAAGATGCCTTTTACCTTAAATTGTGTAAGTTGAAAAATATTTTGCGAGGGGGGGTTGGGATGGGTGGGTGGTGCAGAAAAACAAAAAAAATTAAAAATTGAAAATACAAGAAAAAGGT
>ML393910.1:0-81339 GCA_005239525.1 Nicotiana knightiana
CCCCTCAATAAATGTAAATATTGACTATAGTTTGTTTACTCTAGTCACATTGACAAAGACTAAAAGAGTAAATAATCTCAGAAAAATAAAAATAGAAGAGTCGATCATCTACTATAACTAGTTGAATGGTAGCGATAATGTAAATTTTTTTACAATGTTCTTGCAGGTAATTAATCCCTTTATATAATTATACTCCCTCCGGTTCACAATAAGTGATTTTTTGATTATTTTTTTTATGGTCCAAAATATGATTTTTTCAGAGTTCAAGAATGAATTAATTATTTTTTTTATATTGCCCTAGGAGTAAATAATGTTGGAGTATGTGTTAGGAGTGTTTATGTGAAGAGATAGTAAAAGATTAATATGATCAATTTATTGCTAATTAATATTAAAATATGAATTTTTTAATCTGTATGAAAATAGTCAAAAAATCACTTATTGTAAAATCACTTAATCTGTATGAATTTTTTTTTCTTTTATTTTCAAATTAGAATTATAAGTTTTATTTTCAAATTAGTTAAAATAGTTTAGATATTTATTTATTATTTGTTCAACTTTCCATCTTCGTCCTTTCACGTTTATAAATAGCTTAGCTAAGCAAAAACATGAAGTTTCGTGAAGGACCCATAAAAGCCAATTGAAACTCTTTGTTATTTTTTTTCATGATAATTGCAGTTTATTTTTATGAGATTTTTTTAGTCTGTTGCAAAACGGATTGATACCTTCATATTTAAAAATTAGTGTAACCTTAAATTTCTCAAGTTACTCTTCAAATAATTAATTTATTTTATAGCCTCAAAATATTACGGTATATTTAAGATTACAAACTTTACAAATCAAAATTTTAAATTTCGAGGTGTGACCAAACACCTTTCAGGTACTTCTATGTTGAATAGTTAAGCTACCAATTTTTACAATATATAACTATAAATTACTCATATTTTTATTGTCCGGATATTTAAATCAACTTCTACTACAGATAAAATAGCAAATACTTTTGAGATATTTTAATTTCTAAATCTTGTACTGATTAATAACTACATAATCAGATTCTTTTTAAATAGTTTAGCTTTTGAATCTTGTACTAATTTTTAATTACTGAAAATAGAGCAAAATCGTTCTATAATATAGTATAATTAAAGTTAAATTGGTAATTAAAATACGAACTTGAAGCAATAAGAAAGAAATATTAGAAGCTAAATGTATTGATGAGTTGCCATTAATTGTTTTCTTTCATTTGAAAATAAAACTTATAATTCTAATTTGAAAATAAAAGAAAAAAAATAATTTTGTTTTACGTATAACACAAAATAACAACTATTAAAAGTATTGGTTATTTTTTAAAGAAATAATAAATGGCTTCTCTATTAAAGTATTTATATCTAAACACTTAAACCAAATAATGAAAAGAAACAAAAAATGAAAAGGAAATAGGAAAATATAACAAATGTTGGCGTAAGGGTTTGAACCTTGTACCTCAAGGACAAAACCACCTCACATCTACCTTTCAACCAATGGGTCAAGCAGCCATGTGCTACTTTTATTGTATAACGCCATATATAGTGGCGTTATACCTGCCTGTCAGAAAAAAAGTATATAACGCCATAGTATATGGCGCTATACACTAACGCACAGTTACCGTTAGTGTATAGCGCCACATACTATGACGTTATACATAGATCCGTTCTATATTTTTTTTTGGACTTATTTTGGCTCTCTTGCTTAATTTCCATTATTTCGACTGAAATGGCCAATTTTCAAATTGACGTGGAATGAGGGTTCACAAACAACTTCAACCATCAAATCATTTTTTCCTCTCTCTTGTAACCGCCAGAGTACCCTGCAACGAATTGAACCAACTATTGCTAACATGCGCTTATACGTACGCACCCTACGCGCCTTCTCTCTTTCCGGCCTCCAATGCTGAATGCTGTATGAATAATAAAGTAAGCAAAAATTTCACTCCAACATCAGACCTCACATTTTCAAAATGCTTCCCTCCTTCAAAACTCCCCTTCTCTCTCTCTTCATCCTCTCTCTCTTACTCTCCCCTTCCGCCGCCGTACCAACCACCACTGTCGGCTTCACTTACTCCCCCGCTCCCAACTCTCCACCGCCGGAGCACGTCGTCACCACCCTACAATCACTCAAAATCCCCGCCGTCCGCCTACTTAATCCCACCCCTACTTTAATCCGAGCGTTTTCCTACTCCAACATCTCTCTTCTCCTCACCGTTCCCAACTACCTCGTCGGCTCCTTCGCTTCCAATCGCTCCGCCGCTACTCTCTGGGTTTACAACAATGTGCTTCCCTTTCATCCTCGTGCTCGTATTTCGCTCATCTCCGTCGGTTCCGACGTCATCACTTCCCCTACTTCCGGCGGTTCTGACCCTTCTGCCGCCGTATTCCCCGCCATGCAAAACTTGCACCGCGCACTGAACGACCTCGGAATTCGCACTGTCTCAGTTTCCACTACTTTCTCCTTCATCAACGTGATTACGACGGCGTTTCCTCCTTCCTCCGCCGAGTTCCAGGAGCCGGTCAGCTCGCTAATCATCAGACCTGTGCTTCAGTTTTTGGAGGAAACTAACTCGTCTCTCCTGGTGAATGTGTATCCGTACAATGTTTATAGGCTCCGCGGAGAGATTCCAGTCGGTTTCGCTCTGTTTCAGCAAGGCCCGTTCAACTTTCGTGATGACATTGTTACGGCCGTTCGTTATCATAACCTGTTTGATATGATGGTTGATGCCGTGATTGCTGCCATGGCGGTTAGCGGTTATGAGAATGTTCCGTTAATTGTGACGGAAACAGGGTGGCCAAGCGATGGAAGCAACTATGAGCACGTGAATAATGGTGTAAGGAATGCAGAGGAGAGCCAGCTGTACGCGGAGATGTATTTACAGGGGCTGGTTTCGCATTTGAAATCTGGACTTGGAACTCCGCTGAGGAAGGAAGGAGTTTCTGAGGCTTACATTTACCAGTTGTTTGATGAAAGTGAAACGAACATCCAGAAGAGCAATTTGAGTAGTGCTCAAGGTGAAATTACAGGGCAGTTCTGGGGAGTGATGTACACCAACATGAGCATGAAGTACAACATCAATTTTGACAGTGCTGATCGGAACTCGAGAAAGCTAGGTGTACTTGTTCCCTCGATTCATCTTCTGTGGCTTCTTTCTATGCTTGTTCTAGCTTCGTCGCTCTCATGAGTGGTAGTGGAAAAAGTTTCTTCATGTTAATAACTGATTGCATAAGGAGGGAAACTGAACTGTAAGAAATATAATTTTCCTTGAACAAAATCTATGATTCTTGCTTATATTCCATATTAATCTGATGGTTGTATACATATCAAGGATACTTGTGGTATACGTAAAGATTTAATGCCTTTTCAGTTGTGTCTTTCATGATAATTGGTTACATAGATATTGATCCCTTCATGATCAGTGATTACTGATTCTTGCTTCCAATGTGTACACACATCCGACTTCTGTTTGTAAGATTTTTAACTCTCAGAAATAGCTGAAAAAGTGAAGACTAGCCGTAAATAGAAAATTGCATGACAAGATAGAACGTTATTTTGTTAGCCGGGCTAGTAAGAAATCAGAAAATATGAGCGTATTCGCTTTCATCCGATAGGCTGTTTTTCACAGTTTGATTCTGAGGATTTTTATTTTGATTATGCATGCAATACACATCGAAATATCTAGGAGGAAAGAGCAAAAAGAAAATAAAGAGGAGAAAGGAGCAAAATAAAATGAAAAGATATGTAAATAAACTAGTTTTGCAGTCATCGTTTGAAATTTAGTACTGTTTGAGGCAGAAGAGAGATTGATGACACAGGCACATTATCAACCGAGTTTCAAATATCTCTGTTATAAAATATGTGTTGATGACCGCAGAACTTTCATGGAACATGAAAACATCGATTGCTTTTCATTTACCTAATATAGGACTTACATTACAGCGAAATAAGCCCGAGTGCACGAAAAATCATACAATAAATACATCTAAATATGAATTACTGAATTGAGAGTACATAACTTAAACTTGAAAGTACGTGCCTATAGACAACTAACTATTTACATGGATGCCAATCACTTCAATCCATTTTGTCTGATGGATAGTTGAAAAGCATGACAATCTCATCATTAAATGCATAGAATGGCAATTACGACCTCAAATAGACAAATTCTTTCTGCCCATTTATGAAGTGTAAAACAATTATCCATTTCCCTCCGCTCTATGTGGGAATGAAGAGCTAACGGGGGAGTAGTAACAAGTTATGTAGAGTACGAAACTGATGCAAGAGCTAAATGTATACTTCTCCAAAATGTCTCCTCAGCAACTCAAAAGGCCGAGTATGTATTCAAGTCAAGCAAGTCACTAACCATTAACAGCTCCCTGCAAACAACATTAACAGACAAAATACAAAAAGTCCCGTCTTTATATCATTAACTACAGCAACTTTGGGGACACCATTGTATCAAGAAGCCACAAGTATTACACGCTTCCCCCAATTTATATCACTTGCTTTCTATTTTGAATGTTTCAAAATATTTGACATTATCTGACTACTAAAATCATTTAAAACAACTTTCATAGTTTCAAAAATTCAAATTGTTTAAGTTTCACCTCTTTTCATCAAACTAACCTTTTAATTATCACTACTAATCTAAGTTGCTCGGACTTGGGTGCGAGTATCAGATATAGGTACGGATCCGAGAGTCAGTTTCAGCATAATCTAAAATTTAAGATTCGGGGGTGCGGATCCAGGTATGGATACGGGTGGTGGAATTCGGCTAAGAAAATTCAAAATTACAAAAATAGAGCTATAAATTCTAATAATTAATTTAAAAATTATCCCTCTTTTCTATGAGAAAGAAACATTTATAAATAGCATAATTAGGTGCCTATCAATCATGTGTTACAAGTAGCATGTAGTTGAAATTAAACGGGTCATTTTATTATGCTACAATTACAGTCCTTTAGGAACTGCAGTTCTCTGCTTCGTTCACGTCTTTTGGATAGTCTTCCCCAAGACCCCAACTGTTTTAAAATCTGTTACAATTAAAATCTTTTTATCTTTTATTTTGAGAAATCAAAATCTAGATTTTTCTCCCAATTTGTCCATGGACTCCGGTCAAAGTATCCAAAGTTGGTTGACCGAATCCCAAATGTATCCCGCACCCGTCTCAGTGTCGTGTCAAGACGGGTTCGGTATCAAAAACAAAGAGTCTGTGCAACTTCGGGTTTGGCATCAAAAACGAAGAGTCCGCGCAACTTAGCTACTAATTAATATATGATCAAGTCAACATCATACTCTATCAAATGACTTTTCATAAATTGGGATAGAGGGAGTATTTAAAAACCAGTCATCACATAGAACCTGACTATTGATTTAATAGATGATGGCATCATTGGCAAATTATAATGAAAAAGCAGAAGCATAGGCTCATTTTGCAGCACAAAACTGACTAAGATAGCTGAAGCTGCCACCTAACATAAGTGCAAAAAATCATCTTGAGTGTTTGACTAGATTATGCTCACTTTTCTCATGATAGTACAGAGGGAAAGTTTACCATTGCAAGCCGTTGTTCACTAAAGGAATGATGGAAAACTGTCAAGTCAGGATCATCCTTGTGCTTGTCCCAAGCAGCTTTGAACTGTGAGCCCTTGGATCTTGACATTGAAGAGAAAAGATAATAAGAAAATGGAAAAATCATGCGCAGAGAAAAACAACAACAAAAGCAAATAACTCATATCATATGCAGGAGGAGAAAACAAAGGCATGGAGCATGATATTTACTGTTGGATCAAAATTATAGTCTGAAGAACAAGTTTTCTGATTTCTTCACGTGCAATTTTCACCGCTGCCTCCTTGTATAGACTAACAAGCTCATCCACCAATCTGCATCACACCAACAGGTACATTTTATAAAAGCGAGACAAGAACATGTAAGAAGGTTCTACCTTAGTATTAAAGTTAGGGATGTTAATCCATAGTCAGTAAGATGGTTTAAGTATTGAAAAAAGAGGTCATCAGTTTAGATTCAAAACTGGAATTCTGTACGAAACAATATATTGGATTTACTTATAACTTTTGGGGGCACTCCATTCTTCATATTCAAAGCAGACATAAGTAATATTCAGGGTGAATCCTAGTTTTCCTTGTCCATTCGCAAATTTACCTTTCAATGTGTGGTGAATTCCTTATCCATGTCAACTTTACAACTGTTTTGATCCGTTCAAGAACCTGAAATAAAAATGAAGTACCAAATGTATTGCTGTAATGATCTCTAAACACAACATATCTTGTAGAAAAAAGTTTTGAAATGCAAAAGAAGCTTAACTCTTAAATATTTTCACAAGAAGTCTGTTGAATTTTAAAAGACTGACTTATTTAAGAGAATTTTATCACCTCTTACCAGTAGAACAGTTCGGTCATCATCCACATGCATCCACTTGAAGAAAAGGGGAAAAAGACGCCTGAAATGAGCTAGCAGCACAAGACCAAGACCATTGAACAGTGGCTCAATATGCTGTAGCCATGCAATACGTCGCTCCTTGTTTCTTGGTTGTCTTTCCAAGTGACTCAACATCTCATTCAACATTTTTTCATACCTATGCCACAATATTTTTGAAAGGTAAATACATACTTGAAGCATAAAATATTGGAAATGCTAATGTCCAAACGAAATGTAACATATATCAGTACACAAAGGTACAAATACTTTTTTTGTTTTTTGGATTAGGTAAAGGTAATATTATCGAGAACAGTACCAAGAAAGTACTAGAGAACGTACAAAATATCAGGATTTACAATTTCCCGTTTCGACTCAGCGAGACCAAAATATCCAAAAATTGTCATGCTATCATAAGTGTTGTTCTAAAACCAGAAATATAGAATTGTTAAACATTTATATACTTCAAAAGAACCATGTTTTGTTCCTTCTTTAGGCCAGCCTTTAATCTGTGCTACTTGAGCATAGCTCCACTTTCTATGTTCTTGCTCTGAGGTTTCTCAGTAAACAAAACCTTTCTCGATAAAATTAGTAATCTTGCTCGAATTATCCCTCCATCCAAGATCCTTTTTTTTTATAGGTAAAGTCTTTTATTAAACTGGAAGTACAAATTGAAGAACACATAATATGAATATGCTTCTGCGTGAATCAACAGTAAAAGAAGGATAATGTTTTAGCATTTCACTGATATCATTCCCCCCGCAAATTTATGAGTAGAATACTATTCTTAATCATGTATACATGTTGGCAAAATCTAACCAGGATTCAATATATAACAGATAAGAGGGCGCTCTACCATAAACCAGGATTCAATATATAACAGATAAGAGGGTGCTCTACCATATGCTTCGAGGATTACTTTTCTGGGTGAAAGTCACCATAAGTACAGACATTTGAACCACACGCTCCCATATCTCATCATCGGAAGCAATATTTTGGCAGCAAGCATCAAGAATTACATCTTCATACCAACCAATCTCAGCAGCATTGACATTTTTTGCCAGATGTATTAAGCTAATCATGCCCTGTCCCTGAAGTGAGAGAACAAAGTTTTGTCAACAGCCTAATGAAAACAAAAATAGTACTCCCTCCTTTTTAATTTATGTGAACCTATTTCCTTTTTAGTCCGTGCCAAAAAAGATGACCCCTTTCCATTTGGAAACAATTTACCTTTATGCAATGATTTAAAACCACACAAAATATATATGCTCATTTTACGCAAGTTCAAAAATCTTCTCATTTTTCTTTAACTCCGCGCCTAGTCAAATAAGTTCACATAAATTGATAGGGAGGAAGTAATATTAGTTATGAGATGCAAATGTAGGGCAGACAATTTCCACTTGCCTGTAACAATTGGAAATCCCATTTTTATCTTGAAGATGGATTACATCATGATCCAAAATAAAGAAAAGAGTAAGAAGGCAAGACAGACAGAGAGGTTCTATCAACATTATTACAATCAGAAGTCTCTAATAGGGCATTTAAGAACAAGCTTGGAAAAGAAACTGAATGCCTGATTCACTTGATGTTCTTTTTGTTGTCATCAGTTGTTATAGAGGTCAGATATAAACCAAATCTCAGAGGCGCATAAAAGCTTAGTACTAGCTGGTTAACACTCGTTTTAAAAAGTGGATCCCTTCTAACAGTTCACCTAAATCGGCTCAACACTACAGGTGGCCTAAAGCCAAAATTTAAAAAGAGGCCTTAAAAGACATTCAAGATTAAGAAAATGCTTTTTCATATATAATCCTTTGATAATTTCATTCTAAGTTGCTCCGACACGGTAGTTTAGGTGTCGCACCCATTTCGATACGACACTAGTGTGGGTATAGGTATTGGATCCGTACCGGATCTAGTCAAACAATTTTGGGTACTTTGACCACAACGGACGGAGTAATTCGAGCCGAAATATATTTTGATTCCCGAAATCAGAACCAAAACTAGGGTAAATTTGAAGTAAATAGCATAGCTTATCTAGAAAATCAATCATTTACTTATAACAACTTGAGAATAAAAAGGAAATCCCCATTTTACAAGCTATACGTAAGTATTCCATAAAATTTCTCATAATTTAGAGATTTTTTTTTCTTTTAATTATTTTTAGCCGGATCCTTACACCCGTATCCATACTAGGATCCGCATTCCCGAATCTTAGAATTTACATCTCGAAGGATACGACCTCTAGATCCACACCTGTGTCCGAGCAACTTAGATTTCATTAGCTTGAGATTAAAAAATTGTCTAAAAGCACTAAAAGAATAGAAGAAGATTCTGCAAAATCATAGTTAAAAACAATATTGATTCAAGTTGAAGTGAGATAGACAAATTAAGAAGTCGAGCCAGAGGTTAAAAAAAAATACAAATTAAGAAGTAGGAAATAACTGCAAATTTAATTATCTATAACTTTCAACTATAATTACATCAATCATATTTTTAAAAGGTAGCATAATCTTTGAAACTCCACAATTAATGATTGGGAAAAAGTTGACAACAAATGATTAAAAAACAATTTATTAATCACTAATAATAAATACATAATTATTAATACAATTTGAGTAAATTTGGGCCTTAATTTTTGGGGGGCCTAAAGCCACTGCTTTAGGGTTAAGCCGACCCAGCAGTTCACAATGTATTTCACCACAATATATTTCAAGGAAAATAAGTGATATAGGAATTCTAGAAAAGCAAAATTTCCACTTAGAATATCTCATTGTCCAACTATTTTACAGTATTAACAGACCACTGGAAGAATCAACCATTCACAGTAGTTAGAGGGTTTAACTGTTCTATAAACAAAGATCAACAAGTAGATTAATCACCCATCTGATTGAAAGCAGCAACAAATTTCTAAGACCAGCAATCATAAAAAGAAGAATCCACCTTTACTTCAGATGACCAGTGATCAAGAGCTGTTAAGGCACATGGAATCACCAAAGAGCACACTTTTCCTAGGTGAGGATAATCCACCTACAAATAATGAATCTAGAACTTTATGCTCCATCTCAAAAGAATTCAAACCACAAACTGAAAAATTTCAAGGAAATAAATATATTAATAAGTCTTCAACTACCAATTTAGGATAGGCACACCTGAGAAATGAACCATCTAAATTGATAAGCGGCCACAATGGCATACGCCACTGGAACTCTAGCACTTGCAGCTGATATCTCATCACCATCAATTGATTTATCTATCGTGCTCTTCTGAATCCTGTCTTTTAGCAAAGGCAACACTTGAGGCATTAACTGTATTGTCAACTTCTTCTCATTTGGCAGAGACTTCAAATCCCCATCCAGCTCGCCAATTTTCATTAACTCATTCCTACCAACTTTTCTAGCGTAAGCTATAGATAGGTCTTTGAAGGCAGAGGTCGCAGCTATAGATAGCAAATTGGGAACCCAAGAGAGTTGATTGTGAGTGGATTCTGAGGTAGAAGCCAATGCAGCACAACATAAGCTAAAATCCCTTATTTTGCTCTGTATTTCAGTTTCCGAGAGTTCTGAGTTGGAAAACGAGTTGCTATAAGGAAGAAGTGACACTAGCATGGATTTGACAGAGGTGTTGGAACCCTCTGGAGGAGTATAGGATGCCTTGGAGAGTGATTCTCTTATTGGCTCTGATAATCTATTACGGTTTTCAAAGGACACAGTGGAACTTAATCATATTACTCACACAGAACACTGGAAAAAAAGAATAGAATGAAGACAGAAAGAATGGTCTTACAGAAGCAAGTCCACATCGAGAACTTTGAGAGACTTTGACATCCTTCGCGCAGTTTAGATCTTCTCTCTGCTAATTGCTAGCGGTCGAAAACTTTAACTAGTCCTCTATCACCGTGACAACCTGTCCATTTTTTGTTTATATAAATTTAAATTGTTCCAAAATACTTTGGGGTGAGAACTATGATCACGCTATATTACTTTTACTCCCAAACACCTGCCTAGGGATAATAGTAATGATTTTTCTTTCTTTCTACTGAAAACGTTATTTGTAGTATTACTTTTTCAAACAACAGTAAAGTGAGGGAAAAAGGTGAAATTAATGAATTATCACTTGTGGATGGAAAACAGTTGCCAAACTTGTAAAGATAATTAACATACAAAGAAAGGGCAAAAAGAGACTAATAGGTGAAGAAAGTTCGCTTGTTGAGATACCATCATACCAGTAATATGTACTAAAATTGCTATCAGTTTAAAGCCCTAAAGTATGCCTACATGATCGAAGAAAATATACGTTCTTTATGAGGAAACACTCCTTCTGCTTTGGAAAATCTTAAGCACAAGAATACAGAAACTATAGAAAGTATCTACCTACTATTACTGAAGAAACTTCTACAGACTGAAGAATACAGATGTTTTAGGTATCTCCTAATTCGGTAGTGTCCCACCTCCTTTTCCCCACCTCCTTTTTCCCAGGGAGTTTTTCCAATTAAAGTGGCATTATTCAAAATGAGATTATTTATTAGATTAGAGTCGCCACTTGGGATAATTATTATTGTGTCCCGAGTTCCGTGGTTTTAGCACGGTCGCTCAACTATTAATAATGGGGTTAATTATCTGAATTATTATATGTTTAAAACCTTTTATGTGTTTTTTACCGTTTTACCACTTTTAAATAAATTTTAATCGCTTTTTAGTATTTATGGAGTTATTTCTTGAACAAGTTACGATGTCATACTCTTGTTGTTTTGGTGCACATTGCAAACTGCGCCACGTGAAACGTACCCGCGATTACAACATGATTGTTATTATTATTTGATGTTATGGTCAAGTCGCGTGAAACACGCACTCGAATTGGGGAATATGTATCATGACTATGCCACGGGAACCGTATCCATGGTCACGATGATTTCTATGACTAAACAAATGGAACAGTAAACCAACGTGAACTATAAACTAACAAGGGAAAACAAACTATTTTTCTAAAGCACACACTTTCAGAAATTAAATTAGATTTAAACAAATGAGAAAACATAATGGGAAGGAAAATTTTATTAAAAGGAGCGACAGTCATGAAAGAAAAACAAAGTTATCATGGCTATGGGTTTTTCCACAAGAAATGAAACAATTTCTGTTCCAATTTATTATTTTTAACTATCCAAAGAAACGTTACTGAAGAAGACAAAAAAACATTAAGATTCATTCCCTAACTGGCATCACAAACTATTTGCATATAAATCCACAAAGAAAGCAAGCAATTTGAGAACAAACCGGCGTTAAAATAGAAGCAAGTAAAATCTTATCTCATGAGCCATAACAGTCCACATAATCCATGATATCATCCTTTCCCTTTACCATCTAACCTCACAGCAATCATCAAAAAATAAATTTAAACAAACTCATGCTAATATAGCCAAAAATTCCATAAGAATAATAGAATCAAAGCAAATAAAACTACCTCATCACTTGACAGAACAAAGCAACTTTTATACTTGACAGAACAAAGCAACTTAAAAGTTGAGGAAAATTTAGAACGGACCTTTAGTGAAGCCAAAACTATAATTTTGATTGAATAGAGAAAAGCTCCTTTAATAAAGCTTTACAACAGAGAAAAACACCGGACAAAAGCTTCAAAGCTCATACTCCAATAGACTGAAATCTATGCCAGTGAAATTCGAACAAAATCCGGAACCAAAAACCTCACAGGCGACTCAAAACCTCGCCGTAAAACTCGAACGACGACCTCACAAACTCAAAGTTTTATAAGCAGAAGGAGAAGAGGTAGCAATGTCAGGGCGACGAAGAGATCTGGCAATACGGCGGTCGCCATAGGAGAATACAGTAAGGAGACGAATTGAGCTTGCTTGATTGCAGCTTCTGTAAATGGAGGCTGTTTGTTGCTAGGTCTTTTTCTTAGCTCTGGTTTTTACCCTTTTCGTTTTCTTTTCCCAGATCTCCTCTTCCTCCTCTGTTCTAGCCCTCCCGGTTTAACTGTCCGGTTTTGGACTCTTGTCTATTTCTATCCCCCAATTTGCTCAACCTCTCTATCTCTCCTGCTCTCTCTATCAGTCTATCTATATCCACCCCCTCTTTCCTTTTAGGTGTTACTATATGATAATGTGTCGTGTGTGTACTAAATGGTGTGAAGTGGGTGAAATGCTTAATCACATGAGGGACGTGAGGGGTTCTCAAACTTGGGAATACTATGCAACATTTTGTAAAATTACAAAAAATTCTTTGTGCAGGTGTGTGCTTCAGTCAATGTGACGTGATAAAAATAATGCAAAGGTGATATTTGTTTGGGTAGATAAAGGGAAATAAGAAGAAGAAGAAAAAAATTGCCCATGTGGCAAAACTTAAAAATTGCACTGAACTAAATAAAACTATATTCTTTTTGGAAAACTCTTTTATATTAATACTCTAAAAATGTCTTTTTGTAATTTTTAATTTTATCAAATAAATCTACTAAAAAAAATAAAATAAATATTAAAATATCAAGATTAAACTTAGCAAATGTTTTTATATTAAAAAGTGACAATTTTTTTTTAGATATAATAAAAAATTAGATGCTCACATATAGAAATTATATCTACTTTATATTTCATGCTTCAGTAAAGAACCCGCGATACGTGAAATAAAGATGTATGTGGCTATTGGATTACATACCATTATAGAGACAGATGTATGCATTGACAGTAAATAACCAATTGTGAAGTCAGATTATAAACATCAGGAAGCAATGTCGGGATAGGAATGGATCAAATTATAAGCTAGAACAATGTGATTCCTACAGCCACGACTCAAACATGGAAGACTTGGTATTTATATAATGAATCTAGAATTCTGAACATTGTCATTTCCACTGTACATAGCATGTATGGAAAAGTATGAGAAAAGAACCTACTGGCTACTTGGCTGACGTTATACATATGTCTTATGGGCAAAATGATACAACAAAAAGTATTCGTATTCCTAAGTGAGTGACACTGAATTCGAATTTGTCCACTTGATTGGTCAGCAGGTAAAGTGAACTATATGCAGTTAGGCTTGACTCCAGTTGTTGCAGGACCGCAACGCATACTGAATTGTGTATTCAAGAACAAAAAAACTTCCTTTATCATATGAATAAAACTCGGGGTCGTGTGATTTAGAAACAAGTTATGCATAGATTGTTATACGGAGATTGATAATGTAGGAACTGTTATGCTGACATTATTTTTCATCGAACGTTAGGTCCATTGCATCAGAAAATTGAATATACAAGTAATAAAGTAAAACATGTGTTTGGTATTGAGTGGGATAAAATTTTGTTTACATACCCATTGTTTAATCAAAAAATATAATTTTTAGTCAAAGCTTATTTTTAGAAGAACTCGGGTTACGATAACCAAGAAATTCCTTACTTTCTCAATAAATTGCTTGAAAGGAAATAAAATTGACAAAAAGATATTGAAATGATTGTTTGAAAGCCAAAGAAAGTAATTGTATTCCAATATAAGTGTGTCTTTACAAGTGAAATTCTCTTCCTTTTACAGGGGCTTACAAATATAATGTTTCCTTCCCTTTATGGCTGAATCATTATGAGCTTTAATGATATTAATGAACCGTTATAATTGGTAATCATAACTATTCATGAAGATTATGTAACGATTCTGATTTTCCTTCCTTATTAATTAGATGTTCGTGAATCTCCCTTTTTCCTGTCTTGATACATTCCGCTCGTGTCTCCTCATTGACTAATTTAGGCTCCCTTTCATCTGCTCTATAGAGAGCTCTAACTCTGGAATTACGGCATCGTACTCTGCTTCATTGTTAGTAATGGGAGAACATTTTATTGCTTGTCTTATATTTTCTCCCGAATGTGGAATTAAAACAATACATAAACCTGCTCCTTTAACATTTGAGGAGCCATCAGTAAATAGAGTCCATGTACCTGGATTAGATCCGGTGAATACCTGTAGTTCCTTTTCTACTTCAGGAACTATTTGTGTGTCCGCCACAAAATCTGCTAAATTTTGTGATTTTATTGCAGCTCTAGGTTGGTACATGATATCATACTTAGTGAGTTCTATTGCCCACTTAGTTAATTTTCCTGACAATTCTTGTTTATGCAATATATTCCTTAGAGGATAAGCAATTACTGCTGAGATAGGGTGACATTGAAAATAAGGTCTCAACTTTCTAGATGCCATAACTAATGCTAAAGCAACTTTTTCTAAGTGTGGATATCGAGTATCAGCATCCAACAAAGATTTAGTAACATAATAAATTGGAGATTGTTTACCTTTGTCTTTTCGTACCAAAACTGCACTTACAGCCATTTCTGAAACTGCGATAAATAAGTAGCCTCTCTCTATTTTTTTTGTTTAGCCAGCAAGGAAGATTTGACAAATATGCCTTTAAATTTTTGAGAGCTTGTCGGCACTCTTCAGTCTACTAGAACTGATTTTGCTTTTTTAGTACTGAAAAGAATTTGAATGTTTTCTCCGGAGACATGAAAATAAATCTCCCCAAAGCTGCTAGAAAATAAATCTCCCAAAGCTGCTATTCTTCCTGTCAATCTTTGTACCTCTTTTTTGCTCGTGAGTACATCAGGACGGGAATTTCTTCAATTACTTTGATCTGTGCAGGGTTTACTTCAATACCTCTGTTAAATACAAAAAAACCTAAAAACTTACCTGAAGCTACGCCGAAGGCACATTTTTCTAGGTTTAATTTCATATTGTAGTTGCGGAGGATCTCGAAGGTACTTGAAAGATGTTGAAAGTGATCTTCTGCTCCGACAGATTTGACTAACATATCATCAATATAGACTTCTATAGTCTTCCCCATATGTTCTTGAAACATCTTGGTCACCAACCTTTGATACGTGGCCCCAACGTTTTTCAAACTAAAAGGCATGACTTTGTAACAATAAGTCCCTTTGTCTATAATAAATGAAGTTTTTTCCTCATCTAAGGAATCCATCTTTATTTGATTATAATCTGAATATGCATCTAAAAAACTCAGCAGCTCATGACCTTCGGTAGAATCAATTAATTGATCTATATGGGGTAAAGAGAATGAATCTTTTGTGCAAGCTTTATTTAAATCAGTATAATCTACGCAAACCCGCTACAGTATTAGCTAGCCAATTAGGATATTTTACCTCTCGTATTGAACCAATTTTTAAGAGTTTTTGTACCTCATCCTGGATCACTTGATTTTTGAAAGAGCCTTGCTTCCTCTTCTTTTGCTTGACAAGTACGTATGATGGATCTTCATTCAATTTATGAGTCATCACCTCCGGAGGTATACCTGCCATATCTGAATGCGACCATGCAAAATAAGTTGCGTTAGCTTTTAAAAATTCAATTAACTTACCTCTCATTCCTGGGCTCAGCCTTGCTTCAATATAAACTTTTCGGTCTGGCCATTGTTCGAATAACGTAATAGCTTCGAGATCTTCAATTATTGTTTTGATATTTTAATTCTCCTTTGGTTCTTGAATGACATCTGATCTTGAATCCATATCTGTTTGCCTTGAGACATTTTCAGATGAGATTTGATTTACCATATCTTCCACAAAATTCTTATTTGTATCAATGCTTTCTTTGTGTGACTCCACCACTGAATTTTTATTCTTAGAAACTTGTTGGTCCCCTCGAATTTGTTGAATTCCCCATTTTGAAGGTATAGCTTGATGTAATGTATATGGCACAACATCCATGTCATGAATCCATGGCCTCCCTAGAATCACATTATAAGCCATATCCGTGTCTACTACTTGAAATTTCGTATCTTTGATGACTCATTCTGCAAATGTGGTTAGAACTCTTTCCCATCTTGTAATGACGGTCGAATTGTCGAATCCAGATAAGGAACGTGCTTTTGGTACCATCTTATCGCCAATTTGCATTTCGTTCACCACTCGTAGGAGAATAATATTCACGGAGCTACCCGGGTCAATCAAAACTCATTTTACATTAGTATCATGTATAAGTAAAGATATTATCAGAGCATCATTGTGGGGAATCATCAAGCCATCTGCATCTGTATCATCAAACTTTATACTATCTTCCTCCAAAACTTGACGAACTCGCTTCCCATGGGTTACTGTGAATTTGGACGTCTTTTTCGCAGCTGTGTATGTTACACCATTGACTTCTTCACCCTCGCTTATCACGTTTACTTTCCTTTTTGAATATGGAGGTTTTGGAGGTTCTTGTCTATTTTTCATGTAAGAGTGTTTACCTTTCTCACTGAACATGTCCGTTAAATATCCTTGTTTTAGCAAGTGCTCTACTCCACCTTGCAACAATTTGCAATCAGATGTTTTATGGCCATGGTCATTATGAAACTCATACCAGAAATATGGATTTCTTCTGTTTGGGTTAGATCTCATTTCCTTTGGCCACCGTAACTTGTCTCCCATGCTTCTTAGAACAGCTACCAACTCGGATGTACTAATATTGAAACTATAATCTTCAATCCTTGCATTCGCGTTGGTATCTCTATCACGTACATCTCGTTCTTTTCTGAACCTGGATGATGATGACCCTGTACCTATGTTTCTTGATCTAGAGTCAGACCGTACTTTCTGGCTTAGACAGTGAGTCTCGTCCCGTGGGTCCCATATAAGACTCGTATCTGTTTTTACCAGACCTCTTTTTAGACTCTGAACGCATCGAATTTGTTCTTTCATCAACCCTCTATTGTGCAACGATGTCTTCTTCAATCCGCAGCTTCGTGATATACCTGTTATATACATCATTCATGTTGTTGCAGGGAATTCTCGTAATCTTTCCTTGAGTCTTCTCATGGCTTCTGAACTTCTTTCGTTTAGATTACTCGCGAATACCATGGATGCCCAATTATCAGGTAAGCATCATTCTTTCACACTGAAATCTATCCACAAATTCCCTGAGTAACTCTGTATCTCCTTGCTTTACCTTGAAGATATCTTCCATCATTTTTTCAAGTTTTTGAGCTCTCGAATGTACTTTTATAAATAAATCTGCAAGCTCAGCAAAAGAGTCAATAGAATTTTTAGGTAAAAGAGAATACCATGTTAACGCTCCTTTCGTGAGTTTTTCTCCAAATATTTTGGCCAACACTGGCTCAATTTCTGCTTAGTCAAATCATTGCCTTTTACGCCTGTTGTGAATGCGGTCACATGGTCACGTGGATCAGTTGTTCCATCATATTTGAGGATGTCAGGCATTTTGATCTTCTTAGGAATGGGCAGTGGGGTCGCGCTTGGCTTCCAGGGTTGTTGCGAATATTTGTCGATATCCACTCCCTTAATCACAGGTGGTACACTAGGTATTTGCTCGATGCGGTCATTTTGCTCTTTCATCTGCTTCTGCAAAGTTAGTACCAAATTTTGTAAATCAAAGTTATTTGGTATACCTGACCTTTCGCCACGTAATTCATTGGGAGTTCCTCCACTTCCTGAATTAGCAAGCCCCGAGCGTGGATCTTCTATGGTAGCAGTATTATTTGGTGGAGGTGTTGGTGGTGCATTTGGCAGTCCCCTTACAAAATCTTGGAGAGCATTATTCACATGCTCATCGATCAAATGCTTCAGGGAATGGTCTGCTCATCTCCATTTTGTTCGTTTGTGTGAGATGCGGATCTTTTAGGTGTTCCTTCTCGAGAATTGCGTGGAGATTCCTGGGGTGAAGGAACTAGAGATCCTCCCACATGTTGGTTATTATCATTGACAATTGACATGATTTGGTTGTGAGAAATAAGGATTAAAGTAGAATGATTATAGATTCCTGGTAACGAAACCAATTTGTTTAACCAAAAAATATGATTTTTAGTCAAAGCCCCTTTTTAGAAAAACTCGGGTTACTTATAATAAAAAAATTCCTTACTTTCTCAATAAATTGCTTGAAAGGAAGTAAAATTGACAAAAAGATATTGAAATGATTGATTGAAAGCAAAAGAAAGTAATTGTATTCCAATATAAGTCAGAACGTGTCTTTACAAGTGAAATTCTCTTCCCTTATATAGGGGTTTACAAGTATAACTTTTCCTTCCCTTTATGGCTGAAACATTATGAGCTTTAATGACATTAATGAACCGTTATAATTGGTAATCGTAATTGTTCATGAAAATTCTATAACGATTCTGATTTCCCTTCCTTATTAATTGGAGGTTCGTGAATCTTCCCTTTTTTCCGTCTTGATACATTCCGCCCGTGTCTCCTCATTGACTAATTTAGGCTCGAGCATAGGCTCCCCTTCATCTCGTGAGTGATTGGCTCGTACCTCTTGTAACTCGTACATCTTTTAATTTTAATATTCCAGTTGTCATTTTCTCATTGTTCCTCGTATCATGCTCCGTCAGCCAAATGTAATTCCGTGTGTATTATTTATTTTCCACAAATACACCCTTGTCCTTTTAGTACCAGTGTACTAAAAATTTCTAAATGGGACTTTATACATATGAATTTGCTGACAAATGCAATACAAGACAGATAGAATTAAACAAAAACTAAGGCAGCGACAGTAGCACAGGGAAGATAAGGAGAAAGAAGACATTTTCATAAATGGGATTAAATTTGAAAACTTCGAGCTTGAGTTTCTTTGAACTTGAACTCAACAGATGGAAACAGTATGAAGCACCAGTCAAAGGTGAGGAGGACCTTTCTTCATTTTTTATTGAACCCCATTTGTCAATCATATTAACATTCTTGGCATCAACAAACCCACCTACAGAACAAGCTGCAATCTCTGGTTGCAAGAAGCAAACTCATATAGATGAAGCAAGTAGTTGTTTCTTACAACTAGGTGGTGCACGATTGAAGTAACCCGATTAAAAAGCATGTCTCTAGTTGAACTAGGTGGTGGAAAAGTAACTGAAGACTTTGAGAAGAAGGGCTGCTATAAAGAATTCAAGGCTATTTAGTCTTTTAAGTCCTTAATCCATATTATAGTTAATACATGGATAAGTTATACCAAGTAGAAATCAGCATAAGTTATACATAAATTGCTTCTACCCCAAGTGAAGATGCTAACCAAACATGGTACAAAGTAATACCAGAAACTATACGATGATTATTTTCCCTAATTTCTCACACCAAACGGCCTCAGTGTACAAAGACATAAGTAAAGACAAAGTGCTTACAAAGAATGGCTCTGGAACCAGTGGAGAAGCGCCAAGAGAACTGAAAGAGTTGGAGTATAGTAGAGAATACAAGAGAGAATAATAGCACAGGGTTATAGCGTGTGGGCTGCAACCCATATTCGACCCGCTATATAACCCGCTAGGCCTGCATTGGAAAGCAGTTTAAGTATGGGATGGGCCCAACTTCTTTTTTATACGTAAAAAGGAAGCTTATATTACTTAAACAAAATTATTACATAATTACCACATAGTCCCGAAGGACATTACTATTGTTTATAGAAGCTAGGCTATTACAAGCATTGGTAGGTAAAAACTTAGTACCAAAACATAATCCTTGCTTGTTCGTTTCTAATTCAGTTTCAACAAAAAAGGGTGGGCGAGCAAGATACAAACATCTTGTAGGCTTGAAGTGGATAATAACTTCCTTTGCTAGTTGATGTGCTATACCATTTTCTTCCCTGAAGTTATGCCTGATCGTTGGTATTTATAATTGGTGCATTAATGACCTGCAATAGAGCAGCATATTGTTAGTTAGGGCATTGTCTTCATTTAAACTATTTTATCACTTTTGAGGAGTCTGATTCGATTTCCAACATGTGGAACATCATATCCTATGCAATTTTACGACCTTGCTCTAGTGCTAGTAATTCTGCCTAAAGAATATGATGCATAACAAGATTTATAAAAGCCCATGATCCAGTCGCCGTTGCTATTTCTGAAGGCTCCTCCTATCCCTGCATGCAAGGTTGATTTATTAAGAAAGCACCATCAATATTAAGTTTAACCGTGTTGTGATAAGGTTAGACCAACCAATCCCTATTGTGATTTTGGTTTGTTGGTGAGGATTTCTTTCCGTGAAGAAATTATATTTCCATAATTGATGAAGAACTTGTGTTACACAAAAATCTAGGTATAGGTTACTAAAATTGTTATTATTTCTATTTTTCCAATTCCAAATGGCAAACAGGAGAATATTTGCCCATTGGTAATGTTGGTTTCTGCCTTGTAAAGAGGAATTTTTTAAGACAATTAGCCAGTGAGAGTTGTTATGAGTTGGACATAGAGTTAATCCAAGAGTTCTCCAACATTGAGTTGCTATAGGACATTTAAGGAAGATGTGAGGAGTATCTTCTGGCTCTTGTTTACAAACAGGGAACTTGGCCTGTATATTGATTCCAATATGTTGTTGGAAAGCTCTACATGGTATATGGTTATGCATGCATTACCAAAAAAAGAATTTGATTTTATTAGGGAAATGAAGTTCCCATATCCAAGTGAAATCAAGATTTAGTGTAGGATTAGTGGAAGGCTATTTTCAAGAAGTGTGTAACATGACTTAGTAGTAAAAACTCCACTACTGCTAGGATACCAAGTTGTATGATCTCTACCAATAAACTTATTAGGAATAAGAGTGGCTTTAATATTACTAATTACAGAATTTGGCATCACAAATAAAATTTTGGAGATGTCCTAGCTATCACCATTCAGAAAGTCTTGTAAGGAGAGTTTATAATCAAGTCGATGCAAAGGACCATCAATACTGCTTCTAAGACTAGGATTATTGTGGATCCATCTAGAGTTACAAATATTAATATTTGAGGTTTGGCAAGGGTGCCGCATAATACCTTGGTTGCAAACCTTCCAACCTTTCACAAGAGAGAACCAAATAAAGGAAGTATTAATAAATGATTTTTTCAGGGCGTACTTACAGGTAATTAGTTGAGCCTAAGGAGTTTTGGGATAATTTAGGAGTCTCCGAGTAAGATTTACGAGCATTACTAAGTTTTTTTTGTAGGCTGTATGAATCCCTAGTCCCCCTTCTATTTTGTCTTGTGTAACAGTCTCCAGTTCACAAGATGTAATTTTTTTCTAGAATTAGTAGTGCCCCATATAAATTCCCTTTGAATCTTATCTATCTGGTTTAACACCTTAATAGGGAGCATAGTATATTGCATGAGATGAGTCAGAATTGAACTCAAGGTGGAGGTTGCTAATATTGTTCTACCTCCACATTTAGGAGATTTGATTTTCAATGATATAGCCTCATACGCATTTTGTCAATGACAAGCTGGAAGTATTTGGGATTTGATTTATGGTTTAAAATGGGGAAGCCAATGTACTTACCAAAGTCAAAACTTAATTTCATGTTGAATAAATTAGCAAAATAAGAAGTAATACTTTGGGGGCATTTTTTTTAGAGAAAATTAGCCTGGATTTCACATAGTTTATGGATAAGCCAGATTCTTATGAAAATAGGTTTAAGCAACGCTTAATACAATCATCCGTTTTGTGATTAGCCTTTTCAATTAAAGTAAGATCGTCGAAAAAGAAGAGATGGGAGAAACTAGAACCTTTAGGACTAATTTTAAGAGGATCCCAGAGTATGGTATCAATCTGATTGTCAATAAGCCTTGGAGAAGTTTCATACATAAGATAAATACGTATGGAGACATTGGATCTCCTTGACGAATTCCTCTACTAGGACTAAAGAATTTAGTCTTAGTACCATTAACAAGGACACCAATATTGCTAGTACCTATGCAATGCATAATGAGTTTGTATATTTTAGGAGGGAATTTAAAGAAATTTAGGGTTTTATGAATAAAATCCCATTCTAATTTGTCGAAAGCCTTTTCGAGATCTATTTTTAATAGCATATCGAACTTAGAACTGTTGGAGGTGAGCATATTGTTAAGAAGTTCTTGAATAATAATAGCATTATCACTAGCTCTCCTATTTTTTATAAAGCTAGTTTGGGTAGGACTAATTAAGTTAGGAAGCAAATGCTTAAATCTATTGGCTATAATTTTAGTAATGATTTTTTAAGCGGTGTTGTAAAGGCCAATCGATTTAAAGTTTTTTAGGTAATTGGCATTGTTAATTTTCGGAATAAGACATAAATAGGTATCATTTGTACCCATAGGAAAGGACTGGGTTTCAAAGGATTTCTGGCAAAAATTTTTCACTGAATTGCCAACTATATTCTAATATTTTTGATAAAAGAAAGGATGAATCCTGGTGCCTTAAAGGGGTTAAAAGAAAAGATAGCATTAGCGATTTCTTCATTCGTGAAAGGTCTATCAAGGATTCCTAAGTCGATCATTAATAAATTAGAGGCATGATTCTTGAAGACAACCCTCATTGTAACACTCTTAGACGTTGTAAAAGATTTTTCAAAGTAATTAAAAGAATGTTCAAGAATAGACTTGGTATCAATGATCCCGTTGCCATTGTCATTTTTGAATTACATTATAGAGTTGTGACGTTTTCTATTGGAAGCCGTAATATGGAAGAATTTTTTATTAGCGTCCACTTCATTACACCAATTAATACGTGAACGAAGTTTCCATAAGTCTTCTTCCATTTTGAGGATATTCAACGTTCATTAAAAATAAATTGTTATGATAGTTTGGAGAGGTTTGAATGCCGTGTAATCGAGCAAGGATTCTTTTCTTCTTTTTAGAAATGTCTCCAAAAGTATTATTCTTCCAGGAAATAAGTTTATCCTTAAAAACATCATGAGCTCTATTGAGGTCATTCGTCCTCCAACTGTTACAAACAATATTGATGAAATCCGGATATTTACACCAAATGGTTTCTAATCTAAAGGGTTTTCCATTATAGCAAATATTTTTAGGGGTTAACTGGACTAGTAAAGGGTTATGACCCAAGTGTGTTTTGGCAGATGAACCACAATAGCTTTAGGAAAAATATTAATCCATTCATTATTAACAAAAATTCTATCAAGTCATTCCATGATTAGTTATTAGTTTTTCTACGATGATTGGACCATGTATATATTTATACCCTTTAAATCCTAAATTCAAAAGGTTACAATTATTAATACTAGTCCATAATCAAGATCTATTTTGTAAACTTATTTACCCTCAATATTAAAGTTTTAACTTAATTAGATTAATATACAATTTATCATTATATACAAAATAATGCATTAGACTCCAATTTTACCCACTTTTCTCCCCCCTCTTCTTCCTTTCCAATTTCAGTCATCTTCTTCCTTCTCCATTTCACTCATCTCTCTCAATAAAGGTTCCACTAATTATTAATGGCAATAGCACAGCCAAAATCAATATTGAGTTTGAAAATTTTTAAATGAAAAAAATAAATTCATTTAAACTAAACTAACTCAAATGAAACTTTTGAGATAAAAAAACTTAAAAATTGGATTTTATAACTCTAAATAAAGCGCCTTCACATTCTTCCCTCCTTATTGTTAATTCTCACAGATTTGGAGAATTAGATGGAAGCGGATGGAGAAGATCGAGCTGCAGAAAAAATGTAGAGAGAGAAATTATGGAACATATTTTTTGTTATTTTTACTTAACTGCTTTATGTCCATTTACCCTGTTAATATATAACTAACAAGCTACTAACAAACTAACTACACTAGTTAACTAGCCTAACTATGGTATAAGTAATGACTATACACCTAAGTACACCTAGGTAACAACTGTTCAGTCGGTGGGATCCTTTACACCCACTCAAGCTAGGGGTGATATTGTTCATCCCGAGTTTGGAAAAAAGAGAATGATGTTGAAGCATGGTGATGGCCTTAGTCAAGATATCAGCTTGTTGCTTTGAGGATGGTAGATTGTAATGACCTGACCGATCGTTTTACTTTTTAAAACCGTGTTCCCCTAAATAAGACTCCCCTTTTGTGCTTTAACTATTTTATGACTTGCGGGGATGGTTAGTTCATGATTTGGAAGGGTTCGGGTTGAAATCGAAACACTTGGTTCCTTAAGGGTTGGCAAAAAGGGCTAAGTTTTACTTTGGTCAATGTTTTGAGAAAATGACCTCGAAATCGGGATTTGATGGTTCCAATAGGTTCATATGCTGATTTCTCACTTCAGCATATGTTCGGATTGCGTTTTGAATGAACCGGGAGCGTTTCAACGCTTAATAGTGAAAGTAGTTTGATTAAAGGTTTTAAAGTTCTCTAAATTTGGTTTGAAGTAGGTTTTGGTGTTACCGAGGTCCGATTGGGATTTCGAGGCCGGGAATAGTTCCATATGGTGATTTAAGATTTGAACACAAAATTTGTGTCATTCTGAGTAGTCGAAGCATGATTCGGCACGTTTGGAGCGATTTGGAAACTTGAAGTTCAAATTGTGATTCAATTTAGTTTTAGGGTGAGATTCTTAGTTTCATTATTGTTTTACATGTTTTGAGAGTTCGAGCAGGTCCTTTTAGGTTTATGGACTTGGTGGTGCATTTGGACGGGGTCCCGAGTGGCTCGGGTGGGTTTCGGAACGCCCGGAGCTATGTTAGAAAAACTAGATTTCCAGTTTTGGTTTCCTTCTTCGCGAACGCGGAAGGACCCTTGCGTTCACAATGAAGGAATTGGGCTGGAGGAAACTTTGTGCTTTGCGTTTGCGGGAGAGGTACGCGTTCTCGAAGAGTAAGGCGAGCTGGATGGGGCTGACACCATTTGCTCTTCGCATTTGCGAAGGTGCCCTCGTGTTCACAAGGCCCTAGTCGCGTTCGCGTAGGCCAAACTTTTCTAGGCATAAGCCGCTTTCCTTCACAAACGCGAGGCCTGTTCCGCGTTCGCGAAGAAGGGTGCAGTTGGGCAGTGTGTTTTAAATTGGGACTTAAGCTATTTTTGGGTTCATTTACTAAACTCTTGGGCGATTTTGGAGTTTCAAAGAGGGGGATTTCAACCTAGCTATTGAAGGTAAGCAATTCCTATCCAATGTGAGTTTAATACATCGATTATCGGTAGATTTTAACACGTAAATTTGTGAAATTATGGATTAAGATGAAAAATATAGGTTTTGATAAAAATGGAATTTAAACACGAAAATGGTAATAAAATTTAGTGAAAATCATATATTTGAGTTCGTGAGGTTATAGGTAACAACACTCTTCAACAATTTCCGGAATACGGGCACGTGGGCCCGGGAGTAAATTTTAGGAATTCTTCAATTGGGGTTGGGTAATACTTAATAGTTAGGATATGAACTTTTGAATATGTATTGATTATTTTATATAACATTTGACTAGTTTCGAGTCGTTTGGCACCGAGTTGAGGGTTTAAAGAACACTTGTGGACCGGAAAGTAGGCTTTGAGACGAGGTAAGTCTCTTTTCTAACCTTCTAAGAGGGAACTAACCCCATAGGTGAATTGAATTAATAAGTGCTTCTATTTGTGGAGGATACGTACGCAGTGGGTGACAAGACTCCGTGCGTAGCTACTAATTATGCTTATGGCCGGGTAGTTTAGGACCCAAATCATGTTATACTTGCGATTTTTGCACCCTACTTGTTAATTTAAGTGCTTAAGTCATATTGGAACTTGATAAAGGAATTGTAAAAGGTCAAATTTCATTTACTTGAGTTTTGGACGGGTTGCTTGACCGTTAATAAGAATTTGTGCTCTTTTGAATATTATCCTCTTAATAATCTTTGAATAAGTCATTTATAAAGTATTTCCCTTCTTGTGGAGCGGGCCGAACGCCTCGGCAGTAAAATAGAAGCACCTGTGGTTCGTGCCATTAGACCCTCGACAGTGCACATTATATATATTTATATTTTGGATCGGGTTGTACGACCTCAGCATAATTTATGCGTAATAATACTTGGAGCCCAATTATATTTGATATTATTTCATTGGTTTGAGTAGTTAAATTGGTAAAGGATGGAAATTGGATCGGGATTTACTATTACTGAAAGAATTATTTATTTTCAGCTTCATTTATGTAGCCCATGCTTAATTATAAATCTCAGTATTTTATTGTTAACCCATAGTAGGTGTCGAAGTCGACCCCTCGTCACTACTTCTTCGAGGTTAGACTAGATACTTACTGGGTACATGTTGTTTATGTACTCACGCTACACTTTTGTACTGATCGTGTAGGATGTGAGGCAGGTGCATCTGGTTATTATCCCGGCGCGCACCCTTGATTCCACGAGACTTTGCGATGAGCTGCCTTTTGAGCCCGTTCTAGCACCCGAAGTCTTTCTTTTGCTTTTACTTTCTGTCTATTTCACTTCAGACAATAGTGTAGTATTTTTGTATATTCTACTAGTAGCTCATACACTTGTGACACCAGGTCTTGGAAATTATGCTAGTAGACACTTGATGATTTTTGGTTATTACTTCATTTCAGTTTCTCTTAAAAACTTTTATCTCTCATTTTATTAAATTTTTCACTTCTTATTTATTCACTAATTAAAAATCAAATATTTTAAAAGAAACAATCATGTGGATAGTTCACTGTTGGCTTGCCTAGATGTAACGTTGGGTCCCATCATAGCCTATAGGAGAAATTGGGTCGTGACAACATGGTATCATAGCCAGGTTCACGTAGGTCTCACACGTTATGAGCAGGCCTAATAGAGTCTTGCGGATCAGTGCGGGAACGTCCGTATTTATCTTTGAGAGGCTATAAGGTGCTAAGAAACTACTCTTTATTAATAGCCTATCTTGCAGTTGATGTTATACTATCTTTCTCTTATTCTCTCAAAAATGGTGAGAACGCGCACAGCGGATGTTCCAGAACCGGGAGGAGCTGCTCCCCTTGTTGCTAGAGGCTGAGGCAGAGGTCAGGGGAGGGCACCGACCTGAGGTAGGGGACGAGGACGTCCTAGAGTTGATCCAGCTATGCCAGCAGTGGATCCAGTAGAGGATCCTATTATTGAGGAGCAGGGCGAGGTGCTTGCAGTAGAGCCATCCTGGTAGATTTCATGCCAACACCGAGCTTCTAGGAGGTTATGGGTCGTATGCTACAGTTCATGGACACTATGACTTAGGCTGGTTTATTTTCGGCAGACCCATCCACATCTCAGGAGGGAGCGAGAGCACAGACCCCTACTGCTCAGGATCTTGGGCATGCAACTGCCATATATCATACCCCGGGCACACTACCCGTGGGCGGAGCCCAGCTAGTGGCAACAGTCATTCCTGAGCCCAGACCAGTTGCGACCGACGAGCCACAAAAGCTATTGGATAGATGGAACAGACTAGACCCTCATGTATTTGGAGGTGAGAGACATGAGGATCCCCAGGATTTCATTGATCGGTGCAGGGACAGACTACACAATATGAGGATATTGGAGTCCCATGGGGTAGACTTTACTACTTTCCAGCTGGAGGGTAGGGCCTGTAGATGGTGGCAGTCTTATCTTCTACCTTTCTAGATAGGTATATTCCACCCTCTCAGAGGGAAAAGTTGTTCAGTTTGAGCAGCTCTAGTAGGGCCAGATGTCTGTGACCGATTATGAGGCGAGATTCTCTGAGTTGTCTCGCCATGCACTTATGATACTTCCTACTGAGGAAGAGAGAGTATAGATATTCATTGTGGGGTTGCACTCAGGTATTCAGGTCACTATGGCCCGTGAGGTTGAGATGGGGACTTCTTACCAGCTAGTTGTGGAGATAACTCGGCAGATTGAGGGTTATTGTCAGCAGGGCTGAGAGAAGATGCCACGAGACAAGCAATTTCGTTATTTTGGAGGGTTCAGTGGTGCTTTGTCTGGGGGCAGAGGTCAGTTTGGGAGAGGTCAGCCTAGCAGCCTAGTGCGACCTTAGTTCAACGCCATGCCAGAGAGTTCCTACCACCCACCAGCTATTCCGGGTTCCTCCAGTAGGTATTCAGGCCATCAAGGTCAGACTTCAGGTCAGCAGTCCACCGTACCGAGAGGTTGTTTCGAGTGCGGGGATCTCAGCCATGTGCGGAGGTTCTGCCCCAGGCTTCAGAGCAAGGCAGTGCAGTAGGGTTCTCAGCCTATGATTACAGCACCAGTAGTCGCACTAGCCATCCGGCCGCCCAGAGGCAGAGGGAAGGTGGGTAAGGTTCATCCTAGAGGTGGAGGCCAGTTAGGTGGCGCTCCAGCTAGATTCTATGCTTTTTCGGCCAGACGAAATGCAGTGGCCTCAGATGCTGTGATCACATGTATTATTTCTGTCTGCGGTAGGTATGCTTTGGTATTATTTTATCTAGGGTCTACCTATTCATATGTGTCATGTTTTTGCTCATTTCCTGGATGTTCCTCGTGAGTCCTTGGTTACTCTTATTTATGGGTCCACTCTAGTGGGTGATTTTGTAGTTGTAGATCGAATCTATTGGTCATGTGTTGTCATATTTTGTGGTTATGAGACTAGAACGGATCTTATGTTGCTTGATATGACCGACTTTGAGGTTATCCTGGGCATGGACTGGTTATCTCCACATTACGCCATCCTTGATTTCCATGCCAAGACTGTTACCTTGGCGATAGCAGAGTTGCCTAAATATGAGTGGAAGGGTTCGTCTGTCACTGCATCTAGCATGGTTATCTCTTTTATGAAAGGTCAACACATGGTCGAGAAGGGTTGTTTGGCTTATCTAGCTTATGTTCAGGATACTACTGCAGAGGCTCCGGCGATTGACTTAGTGCCCATAGTCTGGGAGTTCTCTGATGTGTTCCCTTCTGATCTTTCAGGCATGACACCAGATCGTGATATCGATTTATGTATTGATTTGGCTCAAGGTACCCACCCTATATCTATCCTACCGCACCACATAACTCTGAAAGATTTGAAAGAGTTGAAGGAATAACTTGAGGACTTGCTAGAAAAGGGGTTCGTCAGACCAAGTGTATCGCCTTGGGGTGCACTAGTGTTATTTGTGAAGTAGAAATATGGGACTATGCGGATGTGCATTGACTACCGCCAGTTGAACAAGGTTACCATTAAGAACAAGTACTCGTTGCCTCGTATTGATGATTTGTCTGACAGTTGCAGGTTGCCAGGGTGTTCTCTAAGATCGACTTGAGATCGGGGTACCATCAGTTGAAAATTCGGGATTCAGATGTTCCGAGGACTGTTTTTTGGACTAGATATGGCCATTATGAGTTTTTAATGGTGTCCTTAGGTCTGACTAAAGCCCCGTCGGTGTTTATGGATTTAATGAACAGGGTATCCAGTCCGTACATTGACTCGTTGGTCATTGTCTTCATTGATGACATCTTGACCTACTCGCGTAGCATGGAGGAGCACGAGCAACATTTGAGAGTGGTGCTTCAGACCTTGAGGTAATAAAAGCTTTATGCTAAGTTATCCAAGTGTGAGTTTTGGTTAGATTCTGTGGCATTATTGGGGCATGTTGTTTCAGGCGAGGGTATTAAGGTGGATCCCAAGAAGATCGAGATAGTTCAAAGTTGGCCTCGTCCTACTATGGCGACTAAGATAAAGAGCTTCTTGGGGTTAGCAGGTTATTATCGCCGGTTTGTGTAGGGCTTCTCATCTATTGCAGCCCCATTGACTAGATTGACCCAGAAGGGTGCTCCGTTCCGTTGGTCTGATGATTGTGAGGCGAGCTTTTAGAAGCTTAAGACAACTTTGACTACGACACCAGTTCTGGTGTTGCCTTCCGGTTCGGGGATGTAATCTTCATATTGTGACACTTCATGCGTTGGTTGGGTTGTGCATTAATGCAGGAGGGGCGAGTTATTGCATATGCTTCATGTCAGCTGAAGCCCCATGAGAAGAATTACCTGGTACACGATTTGAAGTTGGCCGCTATTGTTCATGCTCTTAAGATCTGGAGGCACTATCTTTATCAGGTGTCCTGTGAGGTTTACAATGATCATTGCATCTTGCAACATTAGTTCAAACAAAGGGATCTCAATATGAGGCAACGCAGGTGGCTTGAGTTACTAAAGGACTATGATATTACCATTCTTTACTATTCGGGCAAGGCGAATATAGTTGCAGATGCCTTGAACAGAAAGGATGAGAGTATGGGTAGCTTGGCATTCATTTCAACAGAGAAAAGGACATTAGGTTTGGACATTCAACCCTTGTGAGGTTGGATATTTCAGAGCTCAGCCGAGTTCTTACATACGTCATTTCCCAGTCTCCACTATTGGAGCAGATTAAGGCTCGTTAGTTTGATGATACGCACTTGTTGGTTCTTAGAGAGACGGTACTACAGGGTGGTGCCAAGGAGGTTACTATCGACGAAGATGGTGTTCTTCGACTCCAGGGTCGCCTATGTGTTCCTAATGTCGATGTCTTGAGGGAGAGGATTCTAGAGGAGGAACATAGTTCTTGGTATTCTATTCATCCAGGTTACGAAGATGTATCGCGACCTGAGGCAGCATTATTGGTGGCGGCGGATGAAGAAGGACATAGTTGAGTATGTTTCAAGGTGTCTAAATTGCCAGCAGGTTAAGTATGAGCACCAGAGGCCAGGTGGCCCACTCCAGCAGATGACTATACCTTAGTGGAAATGGGAGCGCATTACTACTTCATAGTTGGGTTGCCGTGGACCTTGCAGAAGTTTGATGCAGTTTGGGTCATTATCGATAGGTGGACCAAGTCGGCACACTTCATTCCGATTGTGACCACGTATAATTCAGAGAGGTTGGCCCACATTTATATCCAGGAGATAGTTTGGGTGCATGGCGTGCCTGTTTCCATCATATCAGATAGAGGCCCTGAGTTTATTTCACAGTTTTGGAGAGCAGTACAAAGTGAGTTGGGGACATGTGTAGATCTCAACACATATTTTCATCCGTAGAATGACGGGTAGTCGGATCGGACAATTCAAATCTTGGAGGATATTCTCAGGCATGTGGGATCGACTTTGGAGGGAAGAGGGATCAATTCTTGCCCTTGGCCGAGTTTCCTTACAACAACAGTTATCAGTCTAGCCGAGATGGCTCAATTTGAGGCTTTATATGGTCGGCGATGTCGTTCACCCATCGGATGGTTTGAGCCCGACGAGGCTAAGTTATATGGTACTAATCTGGTGAAGGATGCCTTGGAAAAGGTAAAATTGATTCAGGAGCGACTTCGAACCCACAGTCCAGACAGAAGAGTTACACTGATCAGAAGGCACGTGATTTATGATTTATGGTGGGCAAGAAGGTCCTCTTGAAAGTCTCACCGATAAAGGGGATCATGAGGTTTGGGAAGAAGGGCAAGTTGAGCCCAAGGTTTATAGGCCCATTTGAGTTATTGATACGAGTTGGGGAGGTTGCTTATGAGCTCGCTTTACCTTCTAGTCTATCGGGAGTTCATTCGGTTTTCCACGTGTCTATGCTCCGAAGGTATCATGCCGACATGTCGCATGTGTTAGACTTCAGCACAATTCATCTAGATGAGAGCCTGAGTTATGAGGAGGAGCCAATTGCCATTGTTGATAGACAAATTCACCAATTGAGGTCCAAGAATATTTCTACGGTAAAGGTTCCATAGAAGGGCCAACCAGTCAAGCAGTCGACTTGGGAGGCCGAGGAGGACATACAGAGCAAATATCCACACCAGGTTTGATTCTAGACCTGCTCGAGGATGAATGTTTGTTTAAGAGGTGGAGATGTAACGACCCGACTGGTCGTTTTGCTTTTTGGACCCCCGTTCCCCTAAATAAGACTCACCTTATGTGCTTTAATTGTTTTATGACGCGCGTGGATGGTTAGTTCATGATTTGGAAGGGTTCGGGTTGAAATCGGAACACTTGGTTCCTTAAGGTTGGCAAAAAGGGCTAAGTTTGACTTTGGTTAACATTTTAAGAAAACAACCTCGGAATCAAGAATTGACGGTTCCGATAGGTTTGTATGATTATTTTGGACTTGGGCATATGTTCAGATCGGGTTTTATATGACACGGGAGCATTTTAGCGCTTAATAGTGAAAGTAGGCTCATTAAAGGTTTTAAAGTTCTTTAAATTTGGTTTGGAGTAGGTTTTGGTGTTACCAAGGTCCGATTGGGATTTCGAGGCCAGGAATAGTTCCGTATGATGATTTAATACTTGCATGCAAAATTTGGTGTCATTCCGAGTAGTCTAAGCATGATTCAGTGCATTCAGAGCGATTTGGAAACTTGAAGTTCATATTTTAATTCAATTTGGTTTTAGGGTGTGATTCTTAGTTTCGTTGTTGTTTTACGCATTTCGAGAGTTCGAGCAGATTTGTATTATGTTTATGGACTTGTTGGTGCATTTGTACGGGGTCCTGAGTGGATCGGGTGGGTTTCGGACCGCCTGAAGCTATGCTGGAAAAACCAGATTTCTAGTTCTATTTTCCTTCTTTGCGAACACGGAAGGACCCTTGACGTTCACGATGAAGGAATTGGGCTGGAGGAAACTTTGTACTTCGCGTTTGCGGGAGGATGTATGCATTCGCGAAGAGTAACGCGAGCTGGGTGGGGGTGACACCATTTTCTCTTCGCGTTAGCGAAGGTTCCCTCGCATTCACGTAGGGCAGGGCTGGTAAGCCTCCGCGTTTGTGAGGCCCTGGCCACGTTCGTGTAGGCCAATATTTTCTGGACCTGGGCCATTTTCCTTCGTAATGCGAGACCTGTTCTGCATTTGTGAATAAAGGGGAAGCTGGGTAGTGTGTTTTAAATCGGGACTTAAGCCACTTTTGGGTTCATTTACTACACCCTTGGGCGATTTTGAAGCTTCAAAGAGGGGGATTTCAACCTACCTACTGAAGGTAAGTAATTGTTACATCCCGTATTTTCGTACGTTAAAGTTTCGTCATAAGTTAATCGACGTAAGCTCGGGAATAAGATTATTTTGGGATTATAAGTATTATGCTATTTCAAACAAGGGATAAGTAAATTCGTGAATGCGAGAGGGTAAGCAAAAAAAAAAAGAGTTTCGTCGAAGTTTGGCATTTTGGGATAAAATATAGCCCGAGCTAAAATACCCAATATTTATGGACTAGTACCATACAAGGTACCACATGGCCATGATAGTAAGGTGTATACGGTGTGTTAAAAATGAGTAGCATTTTAAGTAATTTCAGATAATTCTTAATTATGCGGGTAATTGATTAATTATTGAATTAGTGGGAAATTAATAAGTTGATTAAGGAGTAAGTGGGGAATTAATTAAGGTCTTGGGATAAAGGCCAAGGTGTCAAGCGTGGCAGCAAGCCACATTCTAATCAAATGACTAAGAGTCATTTGAGATTAGGTGGCATCAAAATAGTTTAGTTATGATACACTTCAAAGCCCTAATATATTACTTTAATCTAAGACTTTCTTCAATCCAAGACTTTCAATATAGCACTTAAGACTTTCAATTCAAACAAAAAAAACAGGCGTGAACCTTTGCATATTAGTAACGAGATTTTTTCTACCAAAATTCATCGAAACATTTGAAACCTTGCTTCAGCAAAATTCATTCAAACATTTGAAACCTTGCTTCAACAAATTCATCCAAGCACTTGAATAGTAAGAAAGTGATTTTATTAAAACAAAATTCATACGAAATTACGTAATATTATAGCAACAGGATTTTGCGATTCTAAAGGAGTACAGTGCAATCTTTCGCAAGAATATCATATGAATTTTTCCCTACTCCGATCTCGATGTTACATGTTTTGTTGAAATTGACGTATATTAGAGGTATTGTCAAGAGAATCGGCTCAGGTATGTTAAGGTTGTCCCTTCTTTCTTTTGGCATGGTCCAAATTATACCGAAGAAACGAGCAAATACACAGTTTCTATAAATTACTCTATTCATAGCAATAGTAGGGGTGTCTATATTCTTGATTCCCCATGAGAATTATTATTATGTTCTGTTCATGGGTCTCGAAAATACGTATGATGGTAAAGTTTATTTCATGATATTAATCAGAGGCATAATGGCCTTATGACGTACCGAGAGATTTTATTGACGTATTTCATATGCATTTCATGCATTTACATATGCACATTGACCCATGACCAGATGGCGTTATATACGNCTCGAAAATACGTATGTTGGTAAAGTTTATTTCATGATATTAATCAGAGGCATAATGGCCTTATGACGTACCGAGAGATTTTATTGACGTATTTCATATGCATTTCATGCATTTACATATGCACAATGACCCATGACCAGATGGCGTTATTTACGCGTATATATGTATACGGGATATGGGAAAAGGTTACAGCGTTATATACGCACCACCACCTGATCAGCTGGTATTTGATGATGATGTTGACCACAGTGGCTGAAATATGGTTCAAACGGCGTTATATACGCGTATATATGTATGTATATTCAAACAACATTATATACGCGTATATATGTATGTATATGGGATATGGTATATGGGAAAGATTATGGCGTTATATACGTACCACCACCTGATCAACTGGTATACGATGATGATTTTGCCCACACTGGCCGATATGATATGATGGAATGCCCTCAGAGGATGATGATGTTATGAAACATGTATCTATGCACGACATGACATTCATACGCATATGCATGTCACTATAAGTATTTCATGATTTACAAAGTTTTCTAGACTTACAGGTTGAGTCATTTACTCTATATTTCTTCCATGTCAGTTATGTACTTATTTTTGTACCTTACATACTCAGTACATTATTCGTACTGACGTCCCTTTTGCGTGGGGACGCTGCGTTTCATGCTCGCAGGTCCCGATAGACAGGTCGAGAGTCCTCCAAGTAGGCTATCAGCTCAGCGAAAGATGTTGGTGCGCTCCATTTGCTTTGGAGTTGCTTGTTTGGTTAGTATGATTTACACGTGTATCGTTTGGTATGGCAGGACCCTGTCCCGACCTTTATGAAAATTTCATGTTCTTAGAGACTTGTAGACATATGTCATGTACGTAAAAGATTATATGGCCATGTCGGTCTATGTTCAGTATACGAGTAGTTATTTTGGTCTTATAGGCCCGTACTTCATACGTATAAGTTTGTATTCCCTCATGCTTTAATCCGGTTCATTACCTATGATAAAATGATATGAAAGATACGTTACGTTGGTACTCGGTTGAGAAAGGTACCGGGTGCCCATCGCGGCCCCATCGATTTGGGTCGTGACAAAAGATTCTATCCTATGCGAGTTTAATACATAGATTATGGATAGATTTTAATATGTAAATTTGTGAAATTATGGTTTTAGATGAAAAACTTAGGTTACGATAAAAGTGGGATTTAAACACGAAAACGGTTATGGAATTTAGTGAAAATTATATATTTGAGTTCGTGAGGTTATGGGTAAGAACTTTCTTAACAAATTTCCGGAATCCGGGCACGTGGGCCTGGGAGTGAATTTTAGGAATTCTTCAATTTGGGTTGAGTAATCACTTTAATAGTTAGGATATGAGCTTTTGAACATGTATTGATTATTTTATATAATATTTGACTAGTTTCGAGTCGTTTGGCACCGAGTTGAGGGTTTAAAGCACATTTGTGGACCGGAAAGTACGGTTTGAGACGAGGTAAGTCTCTTTTCTAACCTTCTAAGAGGGAATTAACCCCATAGGTAAATTGAATTAATATGTACTTCTCTTTGTGGGGGATACGTACACACGAGGTGACGAGAGCCCGTGCGTCGCTACTAATTATGCTTATGCCCCGGTAGTTTAGGAACCAAATCATGTTATACTTGCGATGTTTGCACCCTACTTGTTAATTTAAGTGCTTAAGTCATATTGGAACTTAGTAAAGGAATATAAAAGGTCGAATTTCATTTACTTGAGTTTTGGACGGGTTACTTAACCGTTAATAAGAATTTGCGCTCTTTTGAATATTAGCCTCTTAATAATCTTTGAATCGGTCGTTTATAAAGTATGTTCCCTTCTTGTGGAGCGGGCCGAATGCCTCCGCAGTAGAATAGATGCATCTATGGTTCGTGTCGTTCAACGCTCGACAGTGCACAATATGTATGTTTATATTTTGGATCGGTCTGTACGACCTCGACATAATTCGTGCGTAATAATGCTTGGAGCCCAATTATATTTGATATTGTTTCATTGGCATGAGTGGTTAACTTAATAAAGGATGGAAATTGAATCGGGATTTACTATTAGTGAAAGAATTTTTTTATTTATTTATTGTTATTGAATTTTCAGCTTCATTTATGTAGCCCATGCTTAATTATAAATCTCGGTATTTTATTGTTAGCCCATAGTAAGTGTCGAAATCGACCCTTCGTCACTACTTCTTTGAGGTTAGACTAGATACTTACTAGGTACATGTTGTTTATGTACTCACGCTACACTTCTGCACTGATTGTGCAGGATCTGAGTGCATATGATTATCATCCCGATGTGCACCCTTGATTCCACGAGACTTTGCGGTGAGCTGCCTTCCAAGCCCGTTCTGCAGCACCCAAAGTCTTTCTTTTGCTTTTACTTTCTGTCTATTTCACTTCAGACAGTAGTGCAGTATTTCTGTATATTGTACTAGTAGCTCATACACTTGTGACATCAATTCTTGAAAATTATGCTAGTAGACACTTGATGATTTTTGATTATTTACTTCATTTCAATTGCTCTTAAAATTGTTTATCTCTCATTTTATTAAATTTTTCACTTCTTATTTATTCACTAATTAAAAATCAACTATTTCTAAATTGTTAAAAGTAACAATCATATGGATAGTTCACTGTTGCTTGCCTAGCGGTAACGTCGGCGCCGTCACAGCCTATAGGAGAAATTGGGTCGTGACACATATATTGTATATGAACTAGGCCTTAAAGCACATTCTCTCGAATAAAGTGACAATCGATGTCGATATGTTTAGTGAGATCATAAAATACAGGATTAACATGTATCTAAATAGCTAACTTACTATCACATTGTAGAGAGATAGGTAATTGAATATCCATAGCCAATTCCTTGAACAAACCAGCGAGCCATACGAGCTCAGCAACTGTTGAAGCAAAACTCCGATTCTCTGCTTCAACAAAGCTTCTAGAAATAATGGTTTGCCTTTTGAACTTTCTAGGGATTGGAGAAGCACCAAATTTAACCATCTACCCTATGACAGATCGCCTCGTGATAGGACACGAAGCTCAATCAACATCACAAAATGCTATCAAGGTATAATCAGTAACATGAGACATAAGAATACCCATTCCAGGAGAATATTTGATATACCAAACCAAACGAACGACAACTACCATATGATAAACCTTTGGTGAGTGCATAAATTGACTAAGATTTTGCACAACATAAGCAATGCCAAATGGTGAAGTATAAAAACCTGCCTAATAATCTCTGGTAAACAGTGGGATCACTCAACAATGCATCCGAAATATCACCAACGCGTTTGTCAAACTTATAAGATGTGAGCTTGTGACTAAACTCCAAATTAGAACCCACACACTTTTCCCCAGCT
Organism: Nicotiana knightiana; assembly: GCA_005239525.1. NCBI lineage: Eukaryota > Viridiplantae > Streptophyta > Magnoliopsida > Solanales > Solanaceae > Nicotiana > Nicotiana knightiana. The sequence continues at coordinate 37,679 of ML393910.1, forward strand.
AGTCCCATACCAGAGATAAGCCCTAAGGCGTATTTCTTTTGGTGCATAAGGATACCCTCTTTACTTCGAGCAAACTCAATGCCAAGAAAATACTTGAGTTCTCCCAAGTCTTTAAATTTGAAACTCTGTTGTAGATTGCTTTTAGTTTATTTAATCATGCTCAAATCATCACTAGTGACTAGGAGATCATCGACATACACTAATACCACTAAAATCTTCCCACATGATCTTCTGGTGAAAAGGGAATAGTCTAGATGACTCTGAATGAATCCAAAAGATAACAAGGCAGTGGTAAGCTTCAAGCTCCACTGCCATGAAGCATGCTTAAGGCCATATAGATATTTAAGAAGTCAGCATGCTGTGTGCTTCCCTGCTGTAGAGTTGAATCCTTGTGGCAAACTCATATAGACCTCTTCTTGGAGATCCCCTTGCAAGAAAGCATTGTAGATATCCATTTGGTGGATGGTCCAATGCTTGACATCAGCAATAGAAATGACAAATAGTATAATAACCATTTAAACTAGGGAGAGAATGTCTCTTGGTAATCAAGGCCCTCATGCTGGCTATAACCTTTAGGCTACTAACGAGCCTTGAACCTTTCTACTTCCCCGGTGGCCTTGTATTGTATTTTATAGACCCATTTGCAACCAATGGCCTTCTTCCCCTCTGGGAAAGGAACTACTTTCCAAGTGTTATTATCCTTTAGTGCCTTGAATTCAAGTTGCATAGCTTCAATCCAATGTGGGTCCTTGGCTTCCTGTGCATAAGTTGTGGGTTCAACCTCTGTTGAGAACTTAGTGAGGAACCTTTGATAAGTGGAAGAAAGTGAGTCATAAGAGATCACATTAGAAAGAGGATAAGAGCAAGTTTGATCAGCTTGAGGCTTGGCAGGTATGACAAAATCCTTCATCCATGTAGGTGGTTTGGAAGTTCTGCTAGACTTGAGAGGTCCTGAAAGTAGTGTAGGGATAGGCTCCTGTGAAGATGACTGTGAAGAAGGAACAAGATCAGGAAGAATTGCATCATTTTCAGAGGAATTAGGAGGCTCTCTGGTCTCTGTGGACAACTGGTCAGCCTCACTAGGTGAATCTGCAGGTACTGAAGAGTCAATAGAGGTCAAAGAAGGAACATAAAGAGTGGAAACTTCTGTAGAAAATTTGTAGGGATAAACCTCCTCTCGAAAGAACATCTCAGAATTGCCTTGTGTAGTCTTGAATGGGAAGATGGATTAATTAAAGACCACATCTATACTAATGAAGATTGTTTGTTTCTCAAGATCATAAAGCTTGTAGCCCTTTTGAAAGACACCATATCCAAGTAGAACTGACTTAATGGACCTAGGACTAAACTTATCTTGCTTGGGTAGAGTAGAGGCATAACATAGGCATCCTATGATTCTCAACGGTGAAAAAGATGGGAATATGTTTATACAAAACGTCAAAGGCAGACTAATTTCCTAAAATAAACAAGGGAACTCTGTTGATGATATACACTGCTGCTTCAATGCAACATGCCCAAAATTTTGAGGGAAAATCACCTTGAAATTTAATGGCTCTAGCAGTATCAAGGATATGTATGCTTTCATTCAACCACCCCATTTTGCTGGGGTGTATATGGACAAAACCTTTGGTGTATGATCCCATATGTGTTAAACAAAGCTCCACAAGTAGAGTTAAAGAAATCTGCACCATTATCAGACCTAACCACCTTGATTTTTCTTTTCAAACTGATTCAAAACCATGACAACAAATGATTTAAGAAAACAAGAAACATCTGATTTAACTCTCATCATAAATGTCCAAGTCCATATAGAGAAGTCATCTACAACAGTAAAAAAATACTTCATTCCATCATAAGTAGCAGTGTTATAGGGACCCCAAACATCCAAATGAAGCAATTGAAATGGTTTAGTGGACCTGCTAGCATGTGTTGGAAAAGCAATCCTAGTTTGTCTAGCTAGTGGACACACATCATAATTGTTCAAAGTAAAACTAGAGTTATTCTGAAAAAAATAAATTTTCCTTAGTACAACCATAGGAACATGTCCTAATTGTTTATGCCGAATCACAAAATCTGTAATTATTTGTACTGCCATAGATTTGCTGTGAGTATGAGAGGTATTCTCGGACCCTGAATTCGACAAATATAATTCATCTTGTTCTCTACCAATCGCCTTTAGCCTTCCACTGAAGAGCTCCTGTAACACAAAGAAGTCAGGATAGAATGCTGAACAACAATTCAAATCCTTTGTCACTTTAGAAACTAACAAAAGGTTGAATTTAAAATCGGGCACACATAATACATCCTTAAGTAGTTCACCTCCAGTCAACTCATAGTCCCCAACATGAGTAATCCTAGCAGACTCTCCAGTTGGCATTTGAACTTGTACTGAACTTCCTATTTCAATATCATTCAACAACAATTGGTTATTTATAATCATGTGATTAGTAGCACCAATATCCAATATCCAACTAGATTTCTTTGTAGGAACAGAACAAGAAGTACGTGCAACATGTGCACTAGGAAAAGAGGTACATGCCATGCAAGCACTAGAGTCTGAAAAAGATGACCTGTTGTTTAGAATTTGCAAAATCTGATTGTACTAATCAAGTGTAAAAATAGGAGGTTGAGGCACTGATGGTTGTTGTACTGACTGCACTTCTGTTTTAGCCAAATGACCACTTATATAAATCCCCTTCTTTTTCAACTTAAAATCAACTGGATAACCTATGATCTTATAGCAGTTCTCCTTGAGATGACCTTTCATGTTATAGTAGTCGCACTTCATAAGTTTTTAGCAACCTTCTCTAGTGTGACCCCTGACGTGACAGAAATCACACTCATTGTTATACTTTCTTCTCTACTTCTGGTTGTTATTCCTAAAAGTAAACAGGGCAGTTGGTTCCATGGACTCAATAGAGACAGTATGACTACCGGCAACCATTTTTTGACTCTCATATTGTAAAATCATGGCATATGCTTGATCATAGAGGTGCCTTGTTTTTCATTAATATCTGGCTCCGAGCTTGACTATAGCCATAATTTAAGCCCATCAAAAATTATCAAAGTCATTGATACTATAATTGTGCAAGGTGTTTTTTTATTTTTCACAATTACAAGGTGGGAGCAGGGATGATTGAATCATATTCATCCCACAAATCATTTAACTTCGAATAATATATCGATACTGACGAGGTTCCCTGAGTTAAGGTAAGAATTTCTTTGTGTGTATAATACATTTGTGAAACATTCACCTTATCAAACCTCTTACGAAGGTCTTCCCAGATTGCTCGAGCAACTAGAGCGGAACTGGACACCACTCAGCAAATCGCGACTCACATTGTGCAATAGCCATGATTTGACAATTGCATTGCAACGATCCCATAGATGATTAAACCTAGTTTTATAGGTATCTCTGGTGATCGAACCATCAACAAAGCCTAGCTTTTTTCGTGTTAGCAATGAAACTTCCATAGCTTGGCTCCAAAGTGTATAATTTTCCATTCCGATCAATTGAATTCCCAATGCGAGGGAACATGGTTCATCAGATGGATGCAGATATAAAAGATGATAGTGATCAATCAAAACTGATTCCTGCATGATTGATTGTTCAATAAATTCCTGTTCTTCGACTGTATCTACCACCATTGAAATTAAGGCACAAATCAATAAGCAAATTTTCGGTGAATCTCTCAATTTCGACTAAGTCCGCGAAGAAAACCCCTAGATGCACACGATTAAAGCTCTGATACCATGTTAATTCTCAAAGATTTTGAGAATTGGATGGAATTGAATGGAGAGATCGAGTTGCAAAGAAAATGTAGAGAGAGAAATTGTAGAACAGATTTTCTGTTATCTTCACTTAATCGCCTTATGTCCATTTACACTGTTAATATATAACTAACAAACTAACTACTCTAGTTTATTAGCCTAACTATGGTTTAAGTAATGACTGTACACTTAAGTACACCTAAGTGACAACTGTACAGTCGGTGAACTCCTTTACACTTGCTATTCTCATTTTAATGTTCTAAAAAACAAAGGCAATTGGATTAGACTACTGCTCATCTTGATTTCCCAGATATTCAATTAAAGTTAATTTTCAAAAATTCAATTATTCGAAAATGTCGAACGCGCTATTCACCCGCACAAGATTTGAAGTTTCTCATCACCATCTCTTTAATGAATAGTCATTGATGTTTCGAAGCTTTGAAAGAAAATTAAATTTTACGAAATTGTTATTTGTTTGGATCTTTGGATTGAGTGTTGTTACAAGTGATTGAGATTATCCTTTGGACTTTATATCTCAATTTTGAGAGAATATGGTGAAGATTCAAGGTGATTTTAGTTAGAATTTCAGATTAAAACTTGAAAAAGAAGAGATAAACAAATTATATATGTTTGTATGTCTGGTGTAAAAATGGCATACAAAATATATACAACCAACATAATTGTATACAACTTATGTATATATTGTATGTAAGTTATAGTCTTTGACCAGATTCTGTAGGAAAAGAATGCATTTTAATTTGTAGATAAACTCTAGATTTGACCGAATTTATATATATTTTGTAAAAAACTTTAGTTACTTTCTGTAAATAGAAAAATATAAATAATTTGAGTAAATAAGTTTAAAATTATATATATATATATATAAAGTCCATTATAAATATCATTTCGGTTAACTTAACACAGAACTACGTTTCATAAAACGTTTACCTAAGGAAATTTTATTTTGAGGATCCATTATGGTTTCTTTAATTTTTAAAGTGAAAAAGATGGATTTCTATGGAATTAACATCTCAAATTACGAAAAAAAGAATAATTTGAGGGAAGAACTCTCGAAAACAATTTTAGAAAGTATTTCTCCAAATGAAATGTGTCGGGCAACAAAGTTAACTTCTCTTTGTAGACTTAAATTTAGAAAAGCAAAGCCCTAAAATGACAGGTATTTCACACTTCCACAAGCTATATGATACACTATTATATGACCGAGAAGACGAAGTAATATTGTTATAAAATAATAAATGGTGAGATATTTTTATAAAGTACAAAAGTTTTGGGCAATTTTTAAAAAATATAATAGTGATATTTTGGCCCAAAACCAGCTATTGAGCTGGTTTTGGGATTTGGCCAAAATGTAGGTAAAATCTATGGCCAAACATGTATTTACCAAATAAAATTAAAATTTATTTTAAAAAAATCTATGGCCAAACGGGTCTTAAATTTGGATTAGTAAATTAAAAGTCACTCATAAGTATTAAGTGCTTAAAAATATTTCTAGGAATTAAATATAATTACATATTTAAAAGAGATGTTTGAAAGTGATAATAAGTAACTCGTGTGTTGGTAAAAACTACATTACTAATATGCAAACAATTGTCATGAATCTATTGGTTTGGTGTGAAGGTACGTGTAAATTTTTACTGTCTTAATGTGAAAGTTACGAATATAATATCGTCTAATTGTCGATCAACACAATAAATTCGCAACCATACTTTCTTGAAAAGTTGTGTTTGACGCTCTCTTTCCTGTTTCACTGTGCTAAGTAATTTTTACTTTCTTGTTGAGCGACTATTGTAGAGAAAAGATTAGTCTCACTAGTATTGGAGGCCAAGAACCTATCAAAGGAAAATTAATAATATCGATAAAGGTAAACTCGAAAAAGATTACCAATTCGTCGTGATATAATTCGAGGGTCCACCAAACTATATAGAGAACCAGGTTTTACATTAGTTTTCACATATTACACTAACACAACAGAAAGTAAATGATACTGAGAGTTTTTACGTGAAATATTTCCAGCTCACGGGATCAAAAACCACGACCTACCCTTATAGGATTTGAACTTCACTACTAAGCAAAACATTTAGATTACAACCTATTGTAGCCTAGGAATTAACTACTTAATCTCGCACTAACTTGTAACACTCCTATTACAAGCCACTTTGTAATACCTCTATTACAAAGACTTTACAACTTGACTAACTCTAGCTAAGACACAAACACGGGGGTTTATGATTTACAAAGAGTTTCCTACACAATGATTCTAAGTAAGCTAAGTAGGAATTAAAAATAAAAACGATGACAAAGTTACAATTCAACTAAGGATATACAATAACTTGATATGGGGAAATGGTCCATAGCAGTGTTGTTCTTTGTTCTTGATGCACTTGAGAATCATTTGCTGGATGACCAATCACTGCTCAGAGTGCTTGAATAAATTCTCTAAGTTTTCAAGTAATATTTTTTCATTGCTTTAATGTTAATATAACATTGATGACTTCACTTGAATGACGTAAGCAACTTGCGTACAAGGTCCTTTCCCAATGGAGTTGACTGCTGCACTGTTCAGTATTGTTGCGTGTGCAGGCAGTCACTTTCCAGCTGTTGGAGAGTTGACTGATACGATCATTAGGGGAACTGAAGTCCATCTGTTCCCCTTGTTGATTCTTTAACTTCTGAAAGACTGACGAACATCTCCAGCTTAAGTTTGGTTATTTCCTATGCTTGAGAATGTGGACCAGATGTGTATTAGGTTCCCTATCTGGTTCTTGAAATTAAATTTGTTAGATCATCAAAACATAAAGCAAGGTACTAACCTATCTATTTCCTCCTTTTTGATGATGACAAACTTATAATTAAAAATTCCACGAAGAGCCACAAAGAACCAGAAGTGAACCTGAAAGGCCATTGATTTCCCCCTAAATCTGTATTCCCCCTTAATCAATGCACTTCATTATTCAATTATGAATTATTTTCTTCCCCTTTTTGGCATCATAAAAAGAATAAAATTAAGTAAAAGCAAAATGAAGTCCAGCGTGGTTAACTCATGCCACTTGTGTGCACACAAACATGATAGAAAATATAGATAAAAGAGCAATTGTATATACAACAAATGGGGAGAAGCTTCCATTAACCAATTTGGATTTTACAACAGGAGAAGATTTAGTGTTACCATCCACAATTCAAACAAACAAAACAAAAGCAAGTACCAATAAAAAAAAACATCATCAGAAATAGTCATAAGAGACGGACACTGACAAACTTGACACTGAAGGGGACACTGCTTAGGGGGCACCGGAGGAAGAGGGCTTAGAGGACGGGGAAAGGGTTTTGAGGACAAGATCCATGCGAGCATTCACGAACATTTGCTCATTGAGAAGTCTTTATTTCAGGTCCTCCACTTTTTTCTTGAGCTCAGCATTCTGCTTAGTCAGGCGGGAAACCTATGAGCTGTGAGAACTACCAGAACCAGGTGCCTCTTGAAGCTGACTGAGTTGACTCTCAAAAATTGCGTTCCTTTCCTTTAACTTCTTGATCTCCTCTGTAGCACTATTTTGAGCATTTATCAGTTTAGAGATAGTATAAGTGCTTCCAACTCCTCCGACCTTTTCAATACACTCACACTCTTCAAGAGTGGTCTTCGAGAAAGTTTTCTTCTTAGTGCCCACTTTGACTTGTCCCAGAGGAGCTTTGAAGAACTCGAAGACCTTGGTGAGAAAAAATCCGTAAGGTAGCCCATGGTTTCCATCCTTGAAGTCTGCCACTTTTTGCATATGCTAAATCATTATCCCTGGAAGATTAATGGTAGTGAAGCCATCCAAGGCTTCCATGAGGACCAGGTCAGCGTTGGAGGTAATGATCTCCTCTCAGCACGGGGAAGCAACACTTTGTTTATCATCTCAAACAGTAACTAATATATTGGAAGGAGTGCCTTCTTATGCACCCATTCCCCCCTATTGGATTGCCTTGTCCTTAACTATGGCATTTCTGAAATTGGAAGAGCAGGCGCCTTGGACTGATGACAACCCTTCAGCAGGCACACCCAGAATTGACCCCAATAAGACAGAGTCCATCACTATGTCAACCCCATTCACCAGCATACATATGTGATCATCTTAAACTTTCAAGAAGTCGGCATAGAAGCTCCGCACTTCCTCCTCATACACTGTTGGAACATCATTTGTAAACAAATGAGTGCATTGTTGGAATTCACAAATTTCCACCAACTGCCGCATCCCAGCAAGCTCCAAAATGTCAGGGGAAAATGTGCGGCCCTACAGTACCTTCTGATTTCTCAATTTTCCTTTCCCAAAACTCTAGGACTCTTCAACTTTTGTTTTCTTGGAGGAACCAGGTTCCTCATCAACAACCACTTTTCTTTTCACAGACTTGCGAGTAGACTTTCCCTTCTCAACGGACTTTGCAGACACATGTTCACCAGAATCTTCTACCACTTCATCATCAGATTTTCCACCACTTTCTTTCACTATCTTATCACCAGATTCTTCCACCAACTTTTCACTATAAACAACATCAACACTCTTGGTTGGACTCTCAACACTTACAAAAATTTTCTTTTTGGACTTGGGAAGAGAGTGCTTCTACTTCGAGTGCTTTTGAGTCAAGGAACCAGGTTCCTCTTCTACTTCCTCATCCACATTGACAATAGGGATGACCTTCTCGTGTAAAGCTTTCCCATCCTTCACCAACTTCCTCCTCCTTTGACTGCCTTGACTTTTCTTAAGAGCAGACTCAAGAACCTCCTTCTTTTGAAACCTTGTAGTGGGTCGCTTAGGAGTTGGCTCTGGAGTTGCATCTGGCTCACTCTTTGACCTGATAAAGCTAGCAATCACAATATCATCTAAATCTTCTTCACTACCAGACCACATCTTAGGCACCACCATACACAAAGGCTCAGCATAAAGTGGGGAGATGGAGCATGATCAATAATGACCTGGGGCTCTTGAGAGGACCCCTGAGTTGGATCCTCCGTGGAGGGTTCAGGTCCTTCATTTGGAACCCCAGTAGTATCATCTTGTGCCGATTATTCAATTGGCACGAGCTCTCTCCCATCTACTACGGTCTGAAGCTCTTCCCCCTGAGGCTCAGAACCATCCACACCTCCCTCAACAAAAACCCCTTCAATAGCTATGGAGAGCATATTTTCTATTGCCTTTTCCTCTTGTGGTTCCATGGAAAAATCAGCAGAAGGAGCAGTATTACTTGTAAATTCAAGACCTGTCGTGGTTGAGTCAACATTGTCAGGGCCAGCCTTTTGGCTTGCACTTAAGTCTTCTTCCATAGCGAGACTGGAGATTTCCTGATTTTCCTCTTCGTCCACTTTACCCTTTTCACCCTGGTTTTTCGGCAAGACAGGAGGAGAGCTGGTAGCCACAAACTTTTTCGGATTCGAGGTTTTGCAACTCCAATGAGAAGCAGAACTTGAGTGGGTAGATGAGGAGACTGAGTGTGGGGGAGACTCTGCTCTAGGGTTTTGACTAGTTGTGGTGTTGGGTGAGGAGTCTAATCTTGGAGATTCAACTGGTGAGGACTCGATGGGGGTGTTACTGAGAACACTTGAGTTTTCTTGATTCTCAGTCATAGTGGATTTCACTGGAGAGATTAGTGGTTTGGGAAGAGAAAGTGAAGCGAAAATTTTTGAAGTTCGTGGGGAGTTGTGGTAGTGATAGATGTATTTATGAGAGATGAGGGTCTGGTTAAGAAAAGCGGCAGTTTTGGGAGGCGATTGGCTCATCAACAGGTGAGACGTTTCGGTTCAAAATATGCAAAGGAAAGAAACTGACATACTTATGATATGGCATTGTTTTTATCCGTTCAAAATTGTGTATGAGAGAACAAAGAAGCTACTAACATGTGTCAGGAGAACTAGGTTCCCTGACAGATCTTGCAAGCGTAAGCTTAACCCTTTTTACCAATATGCACTGCATCAACTGCTCTGTAATCATCATGCGTGTCTAACTGTAACAATATAGAAATGAGTTAGACTTTGCCAGAAAACACTTTTAGCTAGCTTTGCTTGTACATTTCTTTTATTGTCAATCATTGGGGGACCAGGTCCTCAGTTGGGTTTTATCAATCCCAGTACCAGGCGATTTTTTTCTAAATGTTCTCTTCTAAGAGCTTTGGTGAAAATGTCTGCAATCTAATCTTCAGTGCTGCAAAACATCATACAGATGAGCCCTTTTTCAACATTGTCTCTGAGAAAATGATGACGTACATCAATGTGTTTTGTCCTCTTATGTTGGACTGGATTTTTGTCCATGTTGAGTGCACTTGTATTGTCACACAAGAGGGGCACACAATCAGAGAATACTCCAAAGTCTTCCAACTGCTGTTTGATCCACAACAATTGAGCACAGAAAGAGGCAACTGCTACATATTTTGCTTCTGCAGTTAAGAGTGCCATATAGTTTTGCTTCCTTGTACCCCATGAGATGAGACAAGAACCCAGAAAATGTGTCGTTCCAGTCGTGCTTTTCCTGTCTACCAGATATCTTGCATAGTCAGCATCAGCATACCCAACAAGGTCAAAGTTGTCACCTGATAGTAGAGAATCAGGTCATGCGTTCCTTTGAGATATCTCAATATTCTTTTAGCATCCTTCATATGAGACTCCTTTGAATTAAATTGGAACCTTGCACAGAGACCCACGCTGAACACAATGTCTGGTATACTTGCAGCGAGATACAAGAGTGATCCTATGATGCCTCTGTACATGGTCTGGTTTACAGGGGAACCATGTTCATCCATGTCTAGACGTGTAGCTGTGGCAATGGGGGTGTCAATAACTTTTGATGCTTCCATGTCGAATCTTTTCAACAGCTCTTTGATGTACTTCTGTTAACTTATCAATGATCCCTTTTGAGATTGCTTTACTTGAAGTCCCAGGAAGAAATTTAATTCTCCCATCTTACTCATCTCAAAACTCACTCCCCATGAGTTTTGAAAATTCTTCACATAGAGATTCAATTGTGGCCCCAAAGATGATATCATCAACATATACTTGCACAATAAGCAGGTTCCACCCTCATTTCTTCAGAAAGAGTGTGTGGTCAATTTTCCCTCTTGTAAATCCATTTTCTAGAACAAATTTTGACAACCTTTCATACTAAGCCCTGGGAGCCTACTTTAGCCCAAACAGTTACTTGTCCAGTTTGAACACATGCTCAGGATGCTCCTGACACTCAAATCCAGGAGGCTGTTTGACATAAACTTCTTCTTTTAGGAATCCATTCAGAAATGAACTTTTGACATCCATTTGAAACAATGTGAACTCCATATGAGATGCAAAGGCAATAAGAATTCTAGTAGCTTCCATTCGAGCAACTAGAGAAAATGTTTCATCATAATCAATCCATTCTTCCTGATTGTAGCCTTAAACTACTAGCATTGTCTTGTTTCTTATTGTATTTCCAAACTCATTGAGTTTGTTCCTGAATACCCACCTGGTCCCTATAATGGTTCGATCTGTAGGTCTAGGAACTAGGTGCCATACCTTGTTTCTTTCAAATTGATGCAGATCCTCTTGCATGGATGTGATCCAGTCTGCATCGTTCAATGCTTCTTTGATATTTTTGGGCTCTATTTAGGAAAGAAAGGCTGAAAAGGCAAGTGAGTTTCTGGCTTTTGATTTGGTAGAAACTCCTGAGTCAACAGGGGTGATTATGTTGTCAAGAGGATATGAACTTTTGTGCTTCCAATTTGGTACCTGAATCTCATTGGTAGAGGGCCCTGGTATGTCTGACTGAGGTTCTTGTCCGCTTCTTACTTTAACAAGTGGAGTACCTTGTACTGCATCAACAACTCTACTTTCAGCTTTAGTAGTTGTGATCATGGAACCAGGTTCCTCTCCAATGGATGAAGATGTAGTTGCATAATCTTCACTGCATTCCTTGACATGCCCTATCATGTCTGCCTTTCTATTTGCCATGTCAATAACTTCACCTAGAACAGATAAAGGTTCTCCATCTTGATCAGCATGCCCACCCTTCTCACAAGAGAGGTGATATTCATCAATGATCACATGCAGACTCTCCTCAATACATTGAGTTCTTTTGTTGTATACTTTGTAAGCTTTGCTTTGGGACGACTATCCCAAGAAGATTCCTTCATCACTTTTGGCATAAAATTTTCCAAGCACTTCCTTGCTATTATTGAGAACATAACATTTGCAGCCAAATGTTCTTAAATGTGTCAGTTTGGGCTTTCTTCCATTCAACAACTCATAAGGTGTTTTGTTTAGAAGGGACCTGATCATGCACCTGTTTCTCAAATAGCATGCAATGTTGACTGCTTCTGCCCAGACATATTTTGCTATCCCACTGTCAATTAGCATTATCCTCTCCATGTCTTCAAGAGTCCTGTTCTTCCTTTCTACAACACCATTTTGCTGTGGTGTTCTTGGAGCTGAGAAGTTATGAGTGATGCCATTTTCGACACAAAATTCATCAAATATGGCATTATCAAACTCTGTCCCATGGTCTTATCTGATACAAGCCACTTTTGTTCCTATCTTCACTTGGATTTTCTTGACAAAGGAAACAAATACTTGGAAGGTTTCATCCTTGGTTCTGAGGAACAGGGTCCAAGTAAATCTAGAGTAGTCATCTACTATTACAAAGATATATCTTTTTCCTCCTCTGCTTGGCACCCTCATAGGTCCACACAGATCCATATGAAAAAGATCAAGTGGCCTTGAGGTGCTGACTTCCTTTTTGGGCTTGAATGAAGATCTGACATGCTTTTGTTTTGCACATGCATCGTGCACTTTGTGTTCCTTGAAGCTTGACTTGGGCAGACCACGAACTAGGTCCTTCTAGATCAGTTTGTTTAATAAAGAAAAGCTTGCATGTCCCAGCCTTCTATGCCATAATTCAGCATCATCATCAACTGCTCTTAGACAACTGAGATTACCACTTTGTAGGGATTCAATATCAGCAACATAGATGTTCTTCTATCTCTTGGCCACTAACACCACTTCACCGGTCACAAGATTTGTGACTGTGCATATCTTTGACAGAAATTCCACCTTGTTTCCTTTGGCACATATCTGAGAGACACTCAATAGGCTATACTTCAAACCATTGACATAGTACACATTCTCAATAGAGTGAGAGAGTGACTTGCCAATTCTTCCAACTCCCAGAATGTATCCTTTTTTTCCATTTCCAAAGGATACACTCCCTCCTTTCAGGGCTCTCAGTGAAAGGAAATCAATTGTGTTTCCAGTCATGTGCCTTGAGCAACCACTATCCATGTACCGTTGTTGGCTGCTCCCCTCACTGCTTCCTGCACAAGGAAATGAAGGGATAGATTTAGGAACCCAAATAAGTTTGGGTTCTTTGTAGTGAGGAAAAGGATGAATGAGTATTCTTTAGTCCAGGAAGGCATCATATGTATTCGATATGAGGAACAAGGTTCTCTAACAACAATTACTTTCTTAGCAAAAACTTTATTTTGCTATTGAGACTAAACCCTAGCCTTGTAGTTTTCCTTAAGGTTCCCATTGTTACCACAGTGGGTACAAAGCCAATTATCGGGTACAGTAACATACTTGCTATGAGGGTTTTAGGGAGTCTTTTCCCTTTGAAACCCGATTCCCTGCCTGTTCCCCCCATTATTTATGTACATGGCAGTGCTACCATCAGAGGACCAGGTCCATTTGAGTCACTTTTCAAGATCACTTTTGACTCTAGCTAGTTATTCCTGAAGTTGTTTATTCTTTTCAATTTCAACATACAGTCTAGACTTCACTTTATTCATATCATATTCAAACCTAGGATGTGCTTCATTAGCAACTTCCTTACCTTTGTGAAGAGTCCCATGCCTACCTTATCCTTTTAGAGCCTTAATTGTGTCATTCAGATCCACTACTACAGCTAGTAGATCATCTCTCTCAAGCTCAGAGTTAGCAACTCTTTTGGTTAAGACATTTTTTTCTTTTCTACACTCTCAATTGTTTCCTTCAAATCAACTACCACTACTAATAAGTCATCTCTCTCAAGTTCTAAATTAGCAACTTTTTCGATTAAGACCTCTTTCTCTTTCTTAGCACACTCGATTGTTTCCTTTAAATCAACCACAACAACTACTAGATCATCTCTTTTATGTTCTATATTTGTGATTTTTTCAGTTATGACATCTTTTTCTTCTTTCAAGCTCTCAATAGTTTCTTTCAAGTCTACCACAATTACTACCAGGTCATATCTAGATTGTTCTGCTTCTCTTAATTCCACAGTTAGAACTTTTTTTATCATTTATAAGACTGTGGTATGCATCTATTAACACATTTGCCAAAGAGATTAGTTTTTTAGGAGAATAAGATTTCAGATTTCTCTGAACATCCAGAAAATTTACCTCATCATCTTCATCGTCATCTTCATCATTAGACTGAGCCATAAAGGCAAAAATGGAGTCATACTCAGTTGCTTCACTTTTTACTGCCGTCATTGAACTGTCACCATGATCATTATCTTCTTCAGATTCGCTGGATGAATCTCCCCATGCAACAAGAACTTGTTTCACAACATTGTCAGCGTCATTCTTTCTCTTGAAGCGTTTATCAGGATCCAGGTTCCTCTTGGCTGCTTTGTCTGTGTTGTACTTGAGTTGATCCTGCTTTAGAAGGGGATAATCCTTGATGAAGTGTCCTGGCTTGCCACACTTATAATAGAGGTCATAATTTTTTGGCTTGATAGAACTCCCCCTTTTTGGAATGCCTCCACTTCTGAGGACCACCTTTTGAAATCTTCTTGTCAAGTAAGCCAAATCTCCATCCTCACCACTTGAATCATTACTGTCTATCTTGAATACCAGGTTCTTCTCTCTTTTGGGTTCTCTTCTTTCATTGTCCTTCTTTTTCTTCATTTTATATATTTTCAGATTGCCAACGAGTTCATCGATGGTCAGCTTCTGCAAGTCCTTCGCCTTTGTAATGGAGTTCACTTTGCTTTTCCAATAAATGGGCAACACCCTAAGGATTTTCCTGACAAGCTTGTTTCTTGGAATAATTTCACCAAGAGAGTGAAGCTCATTGTTGTTTCCCCAAGTACACGCAAGTATACGTGGCCGTCAACTAAAGTGACTCGAAAGTCGGATGTCGAACCCACAGAGACTTAGATCAATCGTTAGCTAAGTAAACTAAAATCAATTTAATGTCCAAGATAATCGAGAATGGTGTTTTTCTATTACAACTACTTTTGCAAAATTTAAACTCGTAACCAAGGGAGATATAGATTCCAGGGTTGTGGTCGGTTTATAAATTCTATTGAGTTCGTAATTGCATCTGTTAATCCAAATTATCTATGATTTCTTGTTGACCAGACCATTTATATAAATAGCATGTTCCCACAATACTATCTGTCTATTCATAATATATCAACCCTATATTCCTATGGTCTTGAATCTATCATGAACGAACATAATATGGTATTCAACTAAGCAAGATTGTTTGGTATTTTCCTATCCTAACCGCGAAATCTTTCCCCGAGCCACGGATTTAGAAACAAGCTCTCTCTAATTCTACTCTAATCTAAACACAGCTTTCTCAAGCATATCATATATAGTAAATAGAACTCAACTGCTGGCCAAACAATTAAGCAATTATGCACAGAATTAGAGAAACAAGTAAAGATGATAACTCGAATTAACAGTAATATAATTAATAAACTTCAATATTCATGACAACCACAACCCTACAAACCGAAGTTTAACTCCACATAGACATTGTAGAAAAATAACAAATCATCAAGAAAAAGTAAAGATTACTAAGTTTGATGGAAGAAAGATGGAATCTGATGAATCCCGGCCTCCTCGGCGGCTCCGTGCTCTCCCTAAGTCTAATATAGGTCTCCTCTCTTCTAAAGATGGTGTTTAATTAATATTTATATGTGTAGGGAAAAGGACTAGATAAAATAACCAAGACCAAAGCCAAAAAGGAAAAGAAATAATCTCGGACCAGAAAAATGGAGCGTTTCACGCGTTAGGCTGCGCCTCGCGAGGCTAGTCGCAGACTAACACTCTCGCATCACTTGGCATATGGTGGCTGAATTTGACGCCTCACTTTGTTTCCAATTGATTTGCTGCATCTAACTTTCCAATTCTTGTTTCTGTTTTCTTTTCAAATCCTTAACAATTGTTTCTTTTTGTCTTCGATCATTGTCTAATTATGTCATTATAATATTTTCAATCAATAATAATCATGAAACATTCTTGTAGTGTATGAAATACACATAAACTTTTTACGTTACTCCCAGTTTCATCTCCAAAGTACCTACAGATAAAATAAGCTCAATTAAGGATAAATATAGTACAATTTAGCATTAAAGCACCAAAATATAAGGTAAGTAATGCACTAAAAAAATATACAATTATAGCCTAACATCACTACCCCATACTTAAACGTTGCTCGTCCTCGAGTCAACCAACAATTCACACTATCCTTGAGCACTTTTTCTTTACACAATTAAGTCACACTATACCAATGACCATGGTTGATAGCAACAAATAGCAACAACTAAACCTTAGTATATGCAATAACATACACTTCCCTTTTCTTATGCCATACTTCAAAAATATGCAAACAAATACGACATGCTCATAACAACCATAGCTTCAAAAACCAACTCAATTTCACAATGCACTCATGGCTTGAACACCCAACATCATAGAGAGAAGTCTAATAACATTACCTATCCCTTGTGATACCATGTTCCCTCACAACAATAACAAGAGAGTAAGTTGAAACGATACATTCAAATCAAATGCTCAAATATATTTTAAGGACTCATATATATCGAAGAAAATCTCTTACTCTCCCAAAAGAAGTCACATGCATACAGTTGTCACCATAGGCTTGCCCTTAATGTAAATCTCTACTAATGGCTCACTCAGTCAACAATTAATTAGGACTATTTTATGGTTGTAATGTGCGCTAAGGGACGAGTAGGATATATTTTAGGAATAGTGGCTAGTCCTTCTAAGCACTTTAACACATCACGTGATAAACTTTAACCGCATAATTTCTCAATCCACTTTAATTTCAAAACTTCAATAACTCCCAACAATGTTCTCTTTTTCTTTAAGCACTACTTTAAATTATATTCCACTAGCAAGAACAAGACAACAATTTATTCACCTATATTTTCTTCTTCTTTTTTTTTCTTCAATTTCCGCTAGTGGTGTATTGCTTTACAAAACAAGTGCACTTTTTCTTCCCTTCATTGGTTCCACACAAAAGTCACCCCACACTTAGTCCCTTCTTACTTCTTTAGCGGTGATCTCACAATTAAAGTGCTTCAAGAGGTAAAAGGATCAAAACAACGTTAATTAAGAATAATAAGGGTAAAGACTTGTAATATGGGTGGCAAATAAAAGTCTATAGTCTCAAAGGGTTAACTAGAGATAAATTTTATTTATGGTAAGCAATAAGCTCAAAAAGATCAAAGAAAACCTAAAATCATTTTTCAAACCGAGCATCACCTCAAATTTCACTTCAACTCACATGCCAGGCAAGTTCTAGACACAAGTACAATACATAAACTACATGAAAACCTTACCACGCAACGCACATGACTTACTAAGGACGGTTTTATTCCGACTCTCAACAAATGCAAGTATTCATAGAGCCTCAACATACTAAGCATTAAGAACAGAGTGAACATAAGTAAAAAAAATGAAACATAGGCGTCACAAAATATGCTATCCAAATAACCAAGACATCATAAGCAATTTTAGCACATAGGGAAGATAATACACATGCCAAAGACTAAATATGCTACTATCAAACAAGTCAAGGGCGCTTAGGAATCTCATCTTTCTTCCTCCATTTATTCCCTAAATTCTAATCTACTCTAAAAATAAAAATAAAAATAAAAGGAAAACTACTACCCGGTTCAAACTACATCCATGGAAAAGAACCGAGGCATAAAGAAAAACCTCACGGGATTATTACTACCTCAAGGAAACAAAAAGACATTTTTTTTTGATTTTTGTAGACTTTAATCTCTCAAAAAAACTGTCTAGGAGATCCATCGTCGAGAAAAGTCCAATTTTTCTACCTTTTCAAATATTTTCCCAATTTTCCTTTAAAGAAAACAAAAGCAAAAAAAAAGATTAAGTTGAAAAAATACTACACAACTAAAAAAACAAAAATAACAAGATAAAATAAAAAAAGTAAGAAAAAAAAAAACAAAAATACTACTACTAATTATCTAGATAAATAAAAATAAGAAGCTAAAATAAAAAAGAAGAAGAAAAGAAGTTAACATTTTCTATCATACTATTATTAATTATCTAGAGAAATTCTCCCACCCCACACTTAAAGGAGTGTAGCACCCCCAATGTACAAATAAAGCAAAACAATATTGAGGGTGGACAAGAAACTCCCAGAAAGGCCAAAGGCCGAAGCTATCACAGCTCACGAGGTACTCAGACTTCCCCAGGCATGGTCCTTTGTGTGGGAACCCCACACTTAGTTATCACCATCTAGCTCGCTTTTGCACCCTTCCATTGACTTTTCTTCCTATGCTTATAATCTTACAAAATAAAAACAGACATTATAACAATAATAAGATAAAAATAAAAATAAAAATAAAAGAAAGCAGTAAAGAAGGGTTGCCTCCCAACAAGCGCATGATTTAACGCCGCGACACGACTTGAACCACTTTTTGCCTCCACCTCGAACTTGTGAATTGAGCCCCCAATAGGGCATCTAGTATGTGGCTATGCTCCTTCCGTGGGGCTACAAAGAAAACCGGGCCAAGCAATAAATTTTCCACTCTACGCTTCTTGGCATTTAGATGAGGAATGTAATTTTTACTTTTTGGCACAACAAATTCAAGAATGTAAGCACCCCGTTCCTCGTCCATTGGCTCCTCCAAAGGCTCAGATGACTCGATTTCCATGTCATCATCCAAACACAATGTTGAAAAATGTATGAAATGAGGACCAATATTCCCTAACTCTAGAATTGTATTACTCTTTATATCCTCATATTTACACGCACTAGAATCTTCAAATATAACATTATCTTCTTCCTCGCATGGATCTAGTGTACTTTTCTCAACATGGGCATCATCAACAAACATATGCTCGAATGATTGACTCTCCACTTTTAGCTCCTCAATTTGGCATATAAGCTCCTTTTCAACTTCATATAACTCATTACTAGTTTGTTGGGCGTTAGACGCATCAACCTTTGCAATCAATTGATCTCCCAAGTCGTGAATAGCTGTGTCAAAATTTTCTCTCTTGTCCCAGTTCATCTCTTCCTTCTATTAAGTCTTTTATCCCATCTGAAATTTTCTCACATTGAGCCTCATATATTTCCAATCTTTCAGCTTGTTCCACCAGCCAAATTTGACTCATAATCTCCTCTTTTTCAAAATTTTCCTATTGCTGGTGGCTCTCTTCACTCAATTCTTCCATATTGGCCTTCATCCTTATAATTGTTGCCCTCATTCTTTCCATATCTTTTTTTAGTTCATCCTTTTGCTTTACTACTTGCCTCAGAATATCCCTAATATATGTATCACGTTCCATATCCTGCACTTCATTGCCCCTATCAATTTCACAAACAATGTTAGCAAGATCATAATAAGGGCTCACAGAAGGATGAAAAGACTTAGAACAACCATCCCAAATGCCATCTTGACCACCACACATATTACAAATATTTCACTCATAGGATTGAGATAAAAGTGCGCACAACTCTCTCCCGGGAATATTCTAATAATTTTTCCACCAGTGGGGTCCTCCACAATATGGAAAAGGATCATCAAAATAAGAATAGCCATCATTCGAATAAGTTTCATTCCAAGATGCCATGTTAAAATGAATAAAAAAATACTATCTAAATAAGAAAATTAAAAACTTGAACAAAAATCAATTAAAAGCTTAACTTAGATAAACAATCAATAATTAAGTCCGCAACAACGGCGTCGAAAACTTGTTGGTTCCCCAAGTACACTCAAGTATACGTGACCGTCAAGTAATAAAGTGACTGAAAAGTCGGATGTCGAACCCACAGAGACTTAGATCAATCTTTAACTAAGCAAACTAAAATCAATTTAATGTCTAAGATAATCGAGAATGGTGTTTTTCTATTACAACTAATTTTGCAAAATTTAAACACGACCAATACTACATACGAGGATTTTCTTTGCACAAAAATTCTTCTCTATCGCTTTTCGGTCGGCATCATTGAATTCTTTCCTTATTTTGGGAATAGTTACAACAGGGTCACCACTGGGTTTAGTGGGGACAAAGGGTCCATCACAGATGACGTCCCAGAGCTCGGAATCTTCAGCCATGATAAAATCGTGCATCCTAGTCTTCCACCATCCATAATATTGGCCATTGAACCTTGGTGGCCTGTAGGTAGACTGACCTTCTTCAAAGTTCGGTGGAGTAGCCATTAAGATCCTTTCTAGGTGTTATCCTGATAGAAATAACCTGCTCTGATACCAATTGATAGAATTCGAGGTTCCACCAAACTATATAGAGAACCAGGTCCTTTATTAGTTTTCACAAATTACACAAACACAACAAAAAGTAAATGACACTGAGAGTTTTTACGTGAAAAATTCCCAGCTCACGGGATCAAAAACCACGACATACCCTTGTAGGATTTCAACTTCACTGCTGAGCAAAATGTTTAGATAACAACCTATTGTAACTTAGAAATTAACTCCTTAATCCCTCACTAACTTGTAACACTTCTATTACACGTCACTTTGTAATACCTTTATTACAAAGACTTTACAACTTGACTAACTCTAGCCAAGACACAAACGCGAGGGTTTATGATTTACAAGAGTTTCCTATACAATGCTTCTAAGTAAGCTAAGTATGAATTACAAATAAGAACGATGACAAAGTTACAACTCAACTAAAGACATACAATAACTTGATATGGAGAACTGGTCTATAGCAGTGTTGTTCTTTATTTTTGATGCACTTGAGAATTGTTTGTTGGATGACCAATCACTGTTCGGAGTGATTGCGTAAATTCTCTAAGTGTTCAAGTGATTTTTTGCCATTGGTTTAATATTAATATAACATTGATGACATAAATTGAATAATCTATGCAACTTGGGTACAAGGTTCTTTCCCAATGGAGTTGACTGCTGCACTGTTCAGTACTGTTGCGTGTGCAGGCAATCACTTTCCAGCTATTGGAGAGTTGACTGGTACGATCATCAGGGGAACTGAAGTCCATCTGTTCCCCTTGTTGATTCTTTAACGTCTGAAAGACTGACGAACATCTCCAGCTTAAGTCTGGTTATTTCCTATGCTTGAGAATGTGGACCAGATGTTTTGACATTAAGTTTGTTAGATCATCAAAACATAAAACAAGGTACTTGTAACCTATCACGTCAGTTTTCTCCAAAATATAAAAAGATGACATGGTTCGAGATCTTTTCTTTTCTAAAAAACAATTATTGGAAAAGGTTATAAAATACCCGTGAACTATGATTTTTGGATTAAAAATACCCTTTTTCTACCTATTGGATCAAAAGAGCCCAACACGTATTTTCTGTGTAGTAAAACTGCCCTTCAACTTAACAGAGCTGATGTGGATCTTCTAATATGTTATGTGGCACACTGTTATTAGTCCAGATGGATTAAACTTAACCCATCTTATAATCTGACCCATAATATAATACCCAACCCAAAAGAATACCCGAATACTTATTAAACCAAAATCCACTCAGATTCCTCATTCTTCATCATGCATGTAGGGCTCCAAAGTTCCTTCCTTTTTATTCCTCTTCTTTCTTTCTTCCTCTTCAATATTCCCTTTTCTTTCTTCCATTTATCCTTTGTATTTTAATTTATTATTTTTTTGTAAGGGAAAGAATAATTTAAAGAAAACAGGTTGCTGTAATTGAGGATATTAACTCGGAAGATTTGCTGAAATCATCGAAGTTGGAGACTGAAGCGAAAAAAATCAAGAATTATCTTTTAGTGTTTTGAGCTATTTTCTTTGGCTTTGTACCGGCAAGGATGATGTAGTATAGTAAGTTTGATACTAGGAGTGAAGCTATGTAATGCATCGTTATCTATTATAATTTTGAAGTTATTTTGGTTTCTAAATGCAGTACAAATATGCTATATAGTACTACAGTTATTGGTAGTCTTATGTTGTTATTCTGGTGGTAAAATGCAGATTTTTCTGCTTGTAATAATATAGACATGTGTTTAAATGAAATGCATTTTGGCCTTATGTAATGTTATACTTTATGTAATGCAGTTTTTAGTTTTGAAATGCTGTGATTTTTTAGATCAAAATTCTGCATTTTAGCAAGAGGATAGCTGCTGTTTTTTGGGATAAAATGCTGCATTTTAGCACAATCCAATAGCTGCATTTTAACATTAGAAACTGTTGTGTTTTCTGCTCTTTAACACCATGAAGAGTCGTTGTGTTTTGGCATATAATATGCATTTTAACAAGCTGAAAAGCTGTTATTTTTGGTGTTAAAATGCAGATTTCAACACTAAAACAAACTGCAGTGTTTAGTGTTAAAATATGCATTTTAACACCATAAATAGTTGTCGTCTTAATTGATGTTATATTAACCAATTCCAAAGAACAAAAATCAACATTTACTTATGTTAAAGAACCAAAATCACTACCACATTGAATTAAAATGCTAGATGAGTAAATCAACATTATCAATAACCTCATGTAAACAACATTGCCAAGTAAATCATCACATAACCAACATAAACTATTACCATAATCCAAGAGATAATAACTAGTCTTTGTTAAAATCTAGAGTCAATTTCACAAACCTATAAATTGATATTAGACAAGTAAATATCACCAAAAATATGTGTCACGACCCAAAACTCCCTCCATAAAGCGTCGTGACGGTACCTAGTCTCTACGACTAGGTAAGCCTAACAAATTGCAGAAATAACAAAAATGAAAGTAAAACTCAACAACTAACTGCAATAGATAACCGAATAACTAGTAATAATTCCGCTCGGCATGTACAATAACCAATACTCTAGTAATACACAGTCTTCCAAAAACTCGGAACATCGTAAGTCACAAGCTACAGAAATAAGTAGTATCTCTATACACCAGAGTCTAATAAAAGAAATACAGAAGGTAATTGACATAGGGGAGAATAGAGGGGGACTCCGAGGTCTGTGGACGCGACAGATATACCTTGAAGTCTAACTACCGTTGCTAACTGATAACATGGCTGATAACAAGGAGCACATGGATCTGCACACAAAATATGTGCAAAAGAGTAGAATGAGTACATCACAACGGTACCCAGTAACTGCCAAGACTAACCTCGGCCGAGTAGTGACGAGGTCTGGTCAAGTCCACTAGTATATAATAAATAAGGCAGGAGAATATATAGTATAATAAGAGACTGGAATTTAACAAGAGGAAAATATATCTAAATAATAGTACAACACACATGGATAAACAATAGGGGATCTCCCGAGATACCGTCTCGTAGTCCCAAAGTAAATATGCAAAGAGATCTCCCGAGGTACTGCCTTGTAGTCTCAAAAGTAAATGTGCAGGGAGAACTCCCGAGGTACCGCCTCGTAGTCTCAAAAGTAAATGTGTCGGGAGAAATCCCGAGGAAACGCCTCGTAGTCTCAAAAGTAAATGTGCAAGGAGAATTCCCGAGGAGCCGCCTCGTAGTCTCAAAAGTAAACACACAACTCAAACAGGTAAATAAAACAGTTAACATCAAGAATTCTATAGTTAAGACTGATAAAGATCAAGGAAAAGCAGGAAATCAACTAGGCATGCTGCACAGAGTTTAAATAAGCGGTTAAAAACATAGACATGCGATATTAGACTAAACAGGATAACTACTCATGTTGGTATAACTTAATTAAGATGAAAACAAGTTACTACTCAGTAAAAATTGGGGTTTACAACAAATAGCCCGTGTACACACTCGTCACCTCACGTACACGACGCTCATATATCACAACAGTACCAAATCCTAAGGGGATATCCTCCACACAAGAATTTCTTTTCCTCGATTATCCGACTCCAACTAGAACAAATCTAGCCAAACACAATTACATATCATAAATATAACTATAATAGATTAATATAATTAATGAAATCAAGATTTAAACAATAAATTGAAAAATCGCCCTAAAAAGCCTCGTCGGGTCCACGTCTCGGAATCGGGTAAAAGTCACAAAATATGAACACCCATTCACTCACGAGTTCACTCATACCAAAATTATCCAAATCCGATATCAAAATCCCAATCAAAACTCAAAAACATAGTTGAAGAACTTCTTCCATTTCCCCCCAAATTTTAAACCCAAATTCGAAATTAAAGGATGGAATTAATGATAGATTAGTGGGATATAACCAAAAACATGTGTAGAATCATTACCCAATCGATGCCTCTGAAAATCCTCCAAAATCTTGTCCAAATCCAAGCTCTCTAATTTAAGTTTTAATGAAAATGGCTAAACCCTCGATTTTGAAATGTTTAGCAGTGCCCAGGCATTCCTTCTTCGTGAACGCGACCACTCCCTCACGTTTCCGTTGAATAAAAAGTCACAGACCAAGGTTCCTCTTCCACGAATGCGAGTTCCCTCTCACGAACGCGTAGCTTCTATTGCCTGCTACTTCGCGAACACGTTCTCCACTACTCGAACGCGTAGGACAAAGCCTTGGGGTCCTAGTTGCTCTGCTTCCTCTACGCGAACGCGATGCCCTTAAGGCGTTCGCGATGCACACCTGAACACACACTTTCGCGAACGCGGACTATACTTCACGAACGGGAAGAACAATTCTCCTCCTGCCTCCAGCTCCTCTTCGCAAACTCAGAACACCCGTTGCAAAGGCGAAGAAGGACAATAACAACTGGAAAAACCAGAAAATCTGCAATCTCTCACAAGTCCAAAATGATCCGTTAACCATCCAAAATCAACCTGAGGACCCTGGGACCTCAACCAAACATACCAACAAGTCCTAAATCACCATACAAACTTAGTCGAGCCCTCAAATCACATTAAACAATGCTAAAACACGAATAACCCTCCAATGCAAACTTAAAGAACTTTGAAGTTTCAAACTTCTACAACTGATGCCGAAACCTATCAAATCAAGTCTTATTGACCTCAAATATTGCACATAAGTCATAATTGACATTACGAACCTACTCCAACTTTCGGAATCGGAATACGACCCCGATATCAAAAAGTCTACTACCGGTCAAACTCCCCATAAATTCAATGTTCGACATTTCAAGCCTAATTCAGCTACCAACCTCCAAAACACAATCCGAGCACGCTCCTAAGTCCAAAATCACCCAACGGAGCTAAAGGAACTGACGAAACTCCATTCGAGAGTTTTCTTCACACAGTTCCAACTACAATCAAAATCCTAGAACTTAACTTCCATTTTAGGGACTAAATGTCCCAAAACACTCCGAAACCACGAACAAAACCTCTCAACAAGTCATATAAGTAGAAAAAGATACGGGGAAGAAGTAAATAGAGGATTGAGGCTATTACTCTCAAAACGACCGGTCGGGTCATTACATCCTCACCTTCTTAAAATAATCGTTCGTCCTCGAAGAGTATAGAGACATACCTGAAGTGGTGAAAAGATGAGGATAATGGATGTGCATATCATTCTCGGTTTCCCAAGTCGCCTCCTCGACCAACTGTCCCCTCCATTAAACCTTCATGGAAGCAATATTCTTTGACCTCAGCTTTCGAACCTGCCTATCCAACACATGAGACGGATCACCGTGATACTTTTGGAGCATAGAAACATGGAATGATGGATGAACGCTTGCTAGACTGGGAGGCAAGGCAAGCTCATAAGCAACCTCCCTAACATGCCACAACACCTCGCATGGGCCGATAAACCTTGGGCTCAGATTGTCCTTCTTTCCGAACCTCATAACACCCTTCATGGGTGACACCCGGAGTAGGAGCCGCTCTCCAACCATGAATTAAACATCGCAAACCTTCCGATCCGCATAACTCTTCTGTCTGGACTGGACTGTGCGAAGTCGATCCTGAATCACCTTAACCTTCTCCAGAGCATCCTTAACTAAGTCTGTACCCAATAATCTAGCCTCGCCCAGCTCAAACCAACCCACTGGAGACTGGCACCGCCTACCATACATAGCCTCATACGGTGCCATCTAGATGCTCGACTAATAACTGTTGTTGTAGGCAAACCCCGTAGAACTGATCCCACGAACCTCCAAACTCTATCACACACACACGAAGCATATCCTCTAATATCTGAATAGTGCGCTCGGCGTGTCTGTCCGTCTGAGGGTTAAATGCTGTGCTCAAATCAACTCGAGTACCCACTCATGCTGTATGGCCCTCCAGAACCGCGACGTAAACTCCGTACCCTGTTCAAAGATTATAGATACCGATATTCCACGAATCCTGACGATCTCGCGGATATAAAATCGAGCCAAATGCTTGGAAGAATAGGTAGTCATCATAGGAATGAAATGAGCTGACTTGGTCAGCCTATCCACAATCACCCAAACTACATCAAACTTCCGCTGAGTCCGTGGAATCCCAACAACGAAATCCATAGTGATCCGCTCCCATTTCCACTTCGGAATCTCTAACTTCTGAAGCAACCCGCCTGGCCGTTGATTCTCATACTTCACCTTTCTGGAAATTTATACACCGAGCTACATACTCCACTATGTCCTTCTTCATTCTCCTCCACCAGTAATGCTTCCTCAAGTCCTGATACATCTTCGCAACACCCAGAAGAATGGAATACCACAAACTGTGAGCCTCTTGGATAATAAACTCACGCAAACAATCCACATTGGGCACACATAGCCTGCCCTGCATCCTCAATGTACCATCATCCCCAATAGTGACCTCCTTGGCGTCATCGTGTTGGACCGTGTCCTCAAGGACAAGCAGATGGGTGTCATCATACTAACGCTCCCTGATACGATCATAAAGAGAAGACTGAGAGACCACACAAGCCAACACTCGCCTCGGCTCAGAAATATCCAATCTAACAAGATGTTTAACTAAGGCCTGAACATCCAACGCTAATATCCTCTCTGCTGGTAGATATGCTAAGCTCCCCAAAATATCCGCCAGGCGACTCAAAGCATGGGCCACCACATTGGCCTTACCGAGACAGTACAAAATAGTGATATCATAATCCTTAAGCGACTCCAACCACCTCCGCTGATGCAAGTTAAGATCCTTCTACTTGAACAGATGCTAAAAACTCCGGTGATCGGTGTAAATCTCACAAGGGACACCATACAAATAGTGCCGCCATATCTTCAAGGCATGAACAATATTTGCTAACTCAAGGTCGTGGACAGGATAGTTCTTTTCATGCACCTTCAACTTTCTGGATGTGTAGGCAATCACCCTACCGTACTGCATCAATACAGCCGAGACCAATCCGCGACACATCATAATATATAATATAAGACCCCGAACCTGTAGGAAATACCAATATTAGGGCTATAGTCAAAGCTTTCTTCAGCTTCTAAAAGCTCTCCTCACACTCTTGTGTCCACCTGAACGAAGCACCCTTCTGGGTCATCTTGGTCATAAGTGCTGCAATAGATGAGAAACCCTCTACAAATCGATGGTAATACCCCACCAAAACCAAGAATACTCCGGATCTCCGTAGTTGAGGATGGTCTAAGCCAACTCTGCACTACTTTCACCTTCTTCGTATCCACTTTGATCCCATCACTCGATACTACATACCCAAGAATTCCATTGAGTCTAGCCAAAATTCGCACTTCGAAATTTTTTCATATAACTTCTTTTCTCTCAAGGTCTGAAGCACAGTCCTCAGATGCTGCTCATGATCCTCCCGAGTCCGGGAGTACACCAGAATGTCGTCAATAAACAAAATGATGAATGAGTCAAGATAGGTCCGGAACACACTGTGCATCAAGTGCATAAAAGCTGTTGGGGAATTGGTCAACCCAAAAGACATCACAAGGAACTCGTAGTGACCATACCGAATCTTGAAAGTAGTCTTTGAGATATCTGGATCCTGAATTTTCAACTGATGATAGCATGAATGTATGTCAATCTTGGAAAACACCCTGTAACTGATCAAATAAGTCATCAATACGAGGCAATGAATACCTGTTCTTCACTGTAACTTAGTTCAGCTGGCGATAATCAATGCACGTACGTATAACCATCCTTTTTCTTCACAAACAATATTGGAGCACCCCAAGGTGACACACTGGGCCGAATAAAGCCCTTATCAAACAACTCCTGTAACTGCTCCTTCAGCTCCTTCAACTTAGGAAGAGCCATACGATATGGAGGAATAGAGATGGGCTAAGTGCCTGGCAACAAATTAATGCCAAAGTCAATATCTCTGTCGAGCGGCATGCCCGGAAGATCAGCTATAAACACATTTGGAAAGTTCCTCACTACTGGAACTGACTCAACTATAGGGGTATCAATACTGACATCTCTCACATAAGCTAGATATGCATCACACCCCTTCTCAACCATTCTTTGAGCTTTGAGAAATGAAATAACTCTGCTGGGAGTATACTTTAAGGTACCTCTCCACTCTGATCGCAGTAATCTTGGCATAGCCAGCGTCACAGTCTTAGCGAGACAATTGGCTCTAGTCTCAAAACCACTAAGAACAACCAAACACGATTGATACACACGGTCCACAACAAGAGAATCTCCCATGGGTGTAGACACATAAATAGGAGAACTCAAAGAATCACGAGATATGCCCAAATACGGGGAAAAATAAGAGGATACATAAGAATAACTAGAGCCTGGATCAAACAAGACCGAAGCATCTCTATGACAGATCCGAACAATACCTGTAATGACCGAGTCAGAAGCAACTGCCTCTGTATGAGCAGGAAGAGCATAATATCTAGCCTGGCCTCCCCCTCTAGGGCAAAATCGACCTCCCCGACCTCCACCTCGAGCTGGCTAAGCAAGTAGGCGGGTAGATGGTGTTGGAATCATAGCTTGAGGACCCGGTGGAGCACGAGGTGGCTGAGAATTCTGTGGACGTGCACCCCTCCTAAGTTTGGGGAAAGCCCTCACCATATGGCAAGTGACGCCACACTCAAAACAAGATCTCAGAGGGTGTGGCTGCTATGACTGGCTAGGGCTAGGTCTGCTAGATTGACCGCTAAAAGCACCCCGTGCAGGAGGTACACTAGATACTGGCGGTGCATAATAAGGCTCCTAAGGCTAGAAGGAGCCGGAATACCATTGGCGGCTGGAAAAGCTGAGTGAACGGGGCAACTCACGTAGCCCCTAACATGACGAACTGCAGCTGGGGAAGAGTACCATTGTAAGTGGCAGACTCTCGAGACCTCTTGGCCTCCTTCTCTTCTCTATCCCGAGCAAGCATACCATTCAATCTCCTAGCAATACTCACAACCTGCTGGTAAGAAATATCCATCTCCAACTCCCAGGCCATGCTAATCCTTATACTGAGGTAGAGTCCCTCAATAAACCGACAAACTCTCTCTCGAACTATGGAAACTAAGGTCGGTGCATGTTAGGCCAAATCACTGTAGAGAACTGTATACTCTGACACAGTCATAGCACCCTGGAGCAGCTGCTTAAACTCCGTGTGCCATGCGTCTTTGAGACTCTAAGGAACATGATCTCTCAAGAACATCCCCTAGAACCTGGCCGACCTGAACCTGCTGTTGTGGGGTACGAGCTGCGGGAGTCTGTACTCCTCCCTGGGCCTAAGATGTGGTAGGAGCAAGTAGAATTAATCCAGCCTGAGCTAAGGTGCTGAACATGCTCAGAAACTGGGCTAGAGTCTCCTGGAGGGCTGGTGCAGCAACAGGTACCTCAGGTGCCTGCCCTCCAGCCATAGCTACTGGGGTCTCCTATCTAGCATCTTGTGCGGGTGCTCTGGCTGCACCACATGGATGTACTCGGCCTATACCCCGACCCCCGCCTCTCGCGGCTCTAACAGAGGGTGCGAGTGCCTGGTCATCAAATCCATCTATACGTGTCCTCACCGTCCGTGAGAGAATAAAATACAGAAGTTTATAATTTTGAAGTCAAGAATTTTTCGCACAACAAGGAATCAAAGAAGTGTAATTTTTCCTAACAGTTCCATGGATTCCCGAAGATAAGTACAGACGTCTGTGTACCAATCCGCGAGACTCTAATAAATCGACTTATGACTCACGATGCCTATGAACCTTGAGCTCTGATACCAACTTGTCATGACCCAAAACTCCCTCTGTAAAGCGTCGTGATGGCACCTAGTCTCTACGAATAGTTAAGCCTAACAAATTGCGGAAATAATAAAAATAAAGTAAAACTCAACAAATAAATAGATAACCGAATAACTGGTAACAATGCCGCTCGGCATGTACAATAACCAATACTCTAGTAATACACAATCTTCCCAAAACCCGGAACATCGTAAGTCACAAGCTATAGAAGGAAGTAGTATCTCTATACACCAGAGTCTAGTAAAAGAAATACAGAAAGTAATTGGCATAGGGGAGAATAGAGGGGGACTCCGAGGTCTGCGGATGCAACAGATATACCTCGAAGTCTCTAACTGTCGCTGCCCAATATGACGTGGCTGATAAAAAGGAGCACCTGGATTTACACACAAAACATGTGAAGAAGAGTAGCATGAGTACACCACAACGGTACCCCGTAAGTGCAAAGCCTAACATCGGTCAACGAGGTCAGGTCAGGCCCACTAGTATATAATAAGTAAGGCAGGAGAATATAACAATATAATAAGAGGCTGTAATTTAACAAAAGGAAAACACAGCAAAATAACAGTACAACACACAGGGATAAACAACAGAGGATCACCCGAGATACCGTCTCGCAGTCCCAAAGTAAATATGCAAAGAGATCTCCCGAGATACTGCCTTGTAGTCTCAAAAGTAAATGTGCAGGGAGAACTTCTGAGGTACCGCTTCGTAG
Organism: Nicotiana knightiana; assembly: GCA_005239525.1. NCBI lineage: Eukaryota > Viridiplantae > Streptophyta > Magnoliopsida > Solanales > Solanaceae > Nicotiana > Nicotiana knightiana. Next base: position 68,426 of record ML393910.1, read on the forward strand.
TCTCAAAAGTAAATGTGCAGGGAGAAATCCCGATGAACCGCCTCATAGTTCAAAAGTAAATGTGCAGGGAGAACTCCTGAGGAACCACCTCGTAGTCTCCAAAGTAAACACACAGATCAAACCGATAAATACAACAGTTAAGATTGATAAAGATCAAGGAAAAGCAGGAAATCAACTAGGCATGCTGGACAAAGTTTAAATAAGCAGTTAAAACACGTAGACATGCGATACTAGACTAAAAAGGATAACTGCACATGTTGGTATAACTTAATTAAAATGCAAACATGTTACTACTCAGTGAAAAATCGGGTTTTACAACAAATAGCCCGTGTACGTACTCGTCACCTCACGTACACGACGCTCACATATCACAACAGTACCAAATCCTAAAGATATTTTCCCCACACAAGGTTAGGCAAACCACTCACCTCGAACCAAGCTCAAATCAATCCGTAAGAATGCCTTTTCCTCGATTATCCGACTCTGAATGACCCAAATCTAGCCAAACACAATTACATATCATAAATGCAACTATAATAGACTAAGCTAATTAATGAAATCAAGACTTAAACAAGATTCGAAAATCACCCAAAAACACCTTTCCAAGCCCATGTCTCGAAATAGGGTAAAAGGCACAAATATGAACACTCATTCACTCGTACCAAAGATATCCAAATGCGATATCAAAATCCCAATCAAAACTAAAAAACTTAGTTGAAAAATTTGTCCCATTTCCCCCCAAGTTTTCAACCCAAATCCGAAATTAAAGGATGGAATTAATGATGGATTAGTGAGGTATAACAAAAAAAAAGTGTAGAATTATTACCCATTCGATGCCTCTAAAAATCCCCCTAAATATCGTCCAAATCCGAGCTCTCTAACTCAAGTCTTGATGAAAATGGCAAAACCCTCGATTTTAAAATGTTTAATACTGCCCAAGCATTCCTTCTTCGCGAACGCGACCACTCCCTCGCGTTCGCGTTGAACAAAAAGTCATTGACAAAAATTCCTCTTTCGCGAACGCGAGCTCCCTCTTGTGAACACGTAGCTTCCGCTTCCTTCTGCTTTGCAAACGCGTTTTCCACTGTGCAAATGTGTAGGACAAAGCCTTGGGGTCCCATCTGCTCTACTTCTTCTACGCGAATGCGATGCCCTTCACGCGTTCGCGATGCACTGCTGAACACACACCAGCGCAGACGTGACCTCTACTTCGCGAATGCAAAGAACAATTCTTCTCTTGCCTCCAGCCGTTCTTCACGAACACGGAACACCCCTCGCGAACGCGAAGAAGGACACAAGCAACTGGAAAAACCAAAAAATCTACAATCTCTCACAAGTCAAAAATGATCCGTTAACCATCCGAAATAAACCCGAGGCCCCCAGGACCTCAACCAAACATACCAACAAGTCCTAAATCACCATACGAACTTAGTCGATCCCTCAAATCATATCAAACAACACTAAAAACACGAATCACTTCTATGACCGATGTCGAAACCTATCAAATCACGTCCGATTGACCTCAAATTTTGCACACAAGTCACAATTGACACTACGAACCTACTCCAACTTCCTGAATCAGAATATGAACCCAATAGCAAAAAGTCCTCTACCGGTCAAACTTCCAAAAAATTCAACTTTCACCATTTCAAGCCTAATTCATCTACCAACCTCCAAAACACAATCTGAATATGCTCCTAAGTCCAAAATCACCCAACGGATATAATGGAACCGATGAAACTCCATTCCAGTTTCGTCTTCACATAGTTCTAAGTACGATCAAAATCCTAGAACTTAAGCTTCTTTTTTAGGGACTAAGTGTCACAAAACACTTCGAAACCACGAACAAAACCTCCTAACAAGTCACATAAGCAGAAAAAGATATGGGGGGAGCAGTAAACTGGGGATCGGGGTTATTACTTTAAAAATGACCGGCCAGGTCGTTACAATATGCCATTAACATAATATTGACTTGTCTAATAACCTCACATTCATACCACCAAATAATAAAACATATAGGGACAACCAATGTCTAATAACATTGCACAAAGACTAAAACCAACTGATTTGATCTATTTCGCCTTGCCCCTACGAGCCTTTAATTCGAATTTTTTTATCCTTTATAGTTTCCAACTATGAAGATGTCATTGCTTCCTTTCCATTCTAGATAAGCTTTGCTGGAGAATATGGAAAATTTGTTGGCATATTTACACCAGTTTCACCTCCGGTGAAATTGATGATCCTTATCCCAGTATTGTGCTTACGTTGAAGCATAGTTTCAACTTCAGACACAAACTTTGGCTATAAAGTAGGATCAGAATCATAATCAACTTCTTGCCTATAAAATTCTGCACTATTGGAATTGGAATGCTGACAGGTTGGCTGACTAGTGGGTTAATTCAAACTAGGAACTGGAATAAAAATTTGAGTATCTTGAGGTAGTATCATGTACACGTCTTCTACTGATTGGAAGTTTTGTTCTTCATGGAAGTTATTCTTATGCTTGTCTTCGACCTGTATAAGTTGAAATATTAAATTATTAATTTAGAATAAGTAAAGATTTGAATATAGGTATGTAGAAAACCATATTACCAGTGGACATCTTCTTATATTGTGGTCTGGTGCACTCAATAACCATAACTCATTCTAAGCCCTCTCCTTGAAGCTGACCATAGCCCTTGCCTATTACTAGTCGCACCCTTCTCTCTTGTTCTCTATACCTTTGGCCTGCCACCTATATTGGTGTCATGGCATATTGTAGCTCCACTTTCCAGAACCTCTCCTCCTAACATGTTGAATCTTGTGTTTATAAACCAACATGTATTCCTCCTTAGAGTATCACCAATGAAGTACATTAGCGGGGTCAATTTTTTTATGCACGAGGGCATGGGATTCCACACAAGTCCCATGCCCTACAAGTACACCTATTTAGATCTATACTTATTATGTGTCTATCTCCACCCTTAGTGACTTCATAACCCCTCTCCTCATTAAATTTCACCTTGCATTCTAAAGCTATCCTACTGCAATAAATGTAAATATGCATGGCTTGTGGATTAATATCACCTTTCCATCCCATAGCTTCTGCATCATGATCCTTTAACAGATTCAAAATCTTCAAAGCACAACAAAAGCAAAAACTAGATCACTTTCACTAGAAGATAGTTGAATTAATACTAATATTTGTATACCTTTACTCTAATATCTTCAAGCGTCTTGATGATGGGTTTCTGCCTTGCTTTTAAAATCCATTAGTTAAAAGGATTCAACGGAATTTTTGTCCATCATCATATTTTTACATTGGGTGTCAAAATATGCTCTATACCAGTTTGTTGGTGGATAACATAATAACCTCTTAGCAGCTTCCTTTGAGACTTCACCCAACTTCTTCAATTGACCTTGAATTCTTCGTATGTACTCCAAGCACACCACCAAAGAAGCTTTTTCATTTTGTAACCATTTCATATTTTACTCCAATTAGATTCAACATGTCTCATACAAAATCTGTGATTGGCATTGTCAGGATCTGAAATTCCCACCTCCGGGACCTTGGATGACGCCTAATATTTCACTTGCTAGGAAAGCCAATGTTAGAGAATATTTAAGCCAATTTTAATCAATTCAAATAAGTGAAACCAATTAAACCGAAATGAAACTAAAACGGGGTGCGAAAATGACATGAATACCAATAATATCTAAGTACAACCCGGATTTGAAGTCACAAGTTCACGAGCTTCTAGAGTCTCTACAAATAGGGTTTGAAATAAATACAACTGCCTCGAATGAAAGAACAGTAAATAGGGGAAATGGGAGGGGACTTCAAGGTCAGCGGACGCCAACAGATCTACCTCGAGTCTCCAAATGCCAATCTGAGCTGATATGCCCCACGAACAGCTGGGACCGACACCAAAATCTGCACAAGAAGTGCAAAGTGTAGTATGAGTACAACTGACTCAATGTACTCCGTAAGTGTCGAGCCTAACCTCGACGAGGTAGTGATAAGGCTATGACAGGACACCCATGTAATTAAATCTGTATAGAGAGAAATTTACGTACAACATAACAACAAATATAGAATTAACAAATACTGTTGGGAGGGGACATGCGAAAGGGGTAAAGATACGGTAATTACAGTAGGGAATGATAACAAGAATCAGTCAATAAACCTTCAACCGACAAAATGAACAAAACATAATGAATAAAATTGCACGACATCACCCTTTGTGCTTTTACTCTCAGCCTCACCATGAAACAATAATAATGGCATGGCATCACCTTTCGTGCTTTTATTCTCGATCTCACCATAAAATGATAAATATGACACGACATCACCCTTCGTGCTTTCAATCCTAATTTTATCATGAAACAATAGATACAACATGGCATCACCCTTCATGCATTAACTCTCAAATATGATATTGCATCAGCCTTCATGCATTAATTCTCAAATATGGCGCGAAATCACCCTTCATGCATTATCTCTCAAATACGACATGCCATCATCCTTCGTGCATTAACAATTTCCCTTACCATGTAACAATGAACATATAAAAACAGGGAGATAGAATAAGCAAGATCAAGTCTTATGTCAACAATGGTTCCATAGTACCAATCTCCACTTCAGAAACAATACTCAATTATCACAGATAGCCCATAAATAAAAAAAATGATCAATTTAGTAATTAACTAGTCTAAGCATGGATGTCATGATCAAAGAAAGAAAAAAAATTACAAGGAACAAGTCCCACCCACATACTTTAGCCCAACAACAATGCATAAGTACTCGTCACCTCACATATACATTGTACCCAATATTTGAAAAAGTAGCACATAACAAACAAGTCCTAATCCCTTAAGTCAAGGTTAACCACAATAGTTACCTCGCTCCAAAGATCAACTCAAAGCTCAACCACGACTTTGCCTTTCAAACAAGCCTCTGAAGCAACCAAATGTAGCAAATTATCACCCAAACAATTCAAAATAAGCTTTAGGAACTACCCATGAATGAAAAAGGTTCAATTTAGGTCATTATTGAAAAAGGTTCAATTTAGGTCATTATTGAAAAAGTCAACTACCAGGCCCGCTTGGTCCAAACCCGAAATTCGGGCAAAAACCCGATTACCCATTCCCCGAGCCCGATTATGTATTTTGTTTCGAAATCCGACCTCAATTTGAGGTCTAAATTCCAATTTTACAGAAATCCCTAATTCTTCCCAAACCCCCAATTTCCACCATGAAAATCCTAGGTTTTAGGTTGAATCTTATGAAATGTAACGAACAATTGAAAGAAAGTAGGTTAGGATCACTTACTAATAAAATGGGGAAGAAGAACTCTTGGAAAAATCGCTTCTAGGGTTTCTAAGTTTGAAAATTTGAAAGAATGAGAGAAATCCCATCAAACTCAGCTTAAGTCGAGGCGCAGATGTCGCAATTGCAACCTAAGGTTTGCAATTTTGAACCCTGCAAATGCAAAAAATCCTTTGCAAATGCGAATTCTTCACACTTTTGCTGCCATTGCAATTGCGATGGCTTGTTCGAAAATGCGAACTTGGACTTCTCGCAATTGCGACCTTTTGATCGCAAATGCGAACCTTGGATGACCCACCCCTCTTCGCAAATGTGAATATTTTCTTCGCAATTGCGATCATGACATGAATTTAGGACCTTCGCAATTGCGAGGTCTGTTAGAGACCTGCACCAGAACAGATGAACACCATCATTTCTCCTAAGTCCAAATTCACTCCGTAGCCTATCCGAAACTCCTCGAGGCTCCAAACCAAATATGCACAAAAGTCTAATAACATCATACAAACTTTCTTGCACGATCAAATTTCCCGAATAACACCTAGAACTACGAATCAAACACCAAATCAAATGAAATTTTCAATGAAGCTTTAGAATTCGTATTTTAACAACCAGACATCCGAATCACGTCAAACCAACTCTGTTTTCACCAAATTTTGCAAACAAGTCATAAATATAGTAATGAACCTATACTGAGTTCCGGAACAAAAATACGGATCCGGTATCAACTAAGTCAAACATTGGTCAATCCATGAAATTCATTAAGCCTTTAAACTTCAAAATTTTGACAAAAAGCGATAACTCGAGTTAGGGACCTTTGAATTTGATTTCGGGCATCGCCCTAGTCCCAAATCACGATACGAACCCATCAGGACCGCCAAAATATGGATCTGGGTCCATTTGATCAAAATGTTGGCCGATGTCAACTCAAATGGATATTAAGGCAAAATTTTATATTTTATCAATTTTTAACATAAAAGCCTTCCGAAAAACACCTGGACTGCGCACGCAAATGGAAGAAGGCTTAAAGAAGCTATTGGAGGCTTCGAAACACATAATTAGAGTTTAAAACTCTAGATGACCTATCGGGTCATCACAGGCATGTGGACAAACTTTACTGATAGCATCCAACAAGTCTTGTAGAATAGAAATTACAGTTAAAAATTAATTTAACAATAAAAGAAGCCAAAAATAAAAGTAAAAAAATTAAATTGGAATTAAGATAGCTTTTGCATATATGACATAAAAGTTACTCCATCACCATCCTTCAAGTCAAAAGACTGTTTCAGCGACTCCATAAACCAAGTTCATGTTCTACTTGTTTCATTATCAACCACTGCCCAAGCAAGTGGATAAAAATTCTTGACTGAATCTTGGTCAACAACCACTAACAATTTTCCCTTGCATTTTCCTTTAAAAAATGTACCATCCAGACCTATCAAAGGTCTACTTGTTCTTTATCAACCATTGACCAAGCAATTGGATAAAAATGCTTGACTGAATCTTGGTCCACAACCACTAACAATTGTCCTTTGCATTGTTCTTTCAAAACTGTACCATCCAGGCCTATCAAAGGTCTCAAACCTTCTTTCCAACTATATTTTAAAGCTTGGAAGCACACATACATCCTTAAAAATCTCCTGTTACCTTCTGTTGTAACGACCCGGCCGGTAGTTTCGAGAGTTGTAGCCCCGTTTCCCTATTTTCTGATCTTTTTGTATTTTACAACTATTATATAACTTACCAGGTTATTTGGTTCGGGTCCGGAGAGATTTCAGAGTATATTGAGACACTTAGTCTCTTAATTGAAAGTTTAAGTTGGAAAAGTCGACCGTATATTAACTTATGTGTAAACGACCTCAGATTTGTATTTTGATGGTTCCATTAGCTTCATTGGGTGATTCTGGACTAAGGAGCATATCCGGATTGTGATTTGGAGGTCCGTAGTAAAATTAGGCTTGGAATGGTGAAAGTTGAAATTTTGGAAAGTTTGACCGGGAGTGGACTTTTGATATCGGGGTTGTATTAGATTTGTGGAAGTTGGAGTAGGTTCTTGGCATCATTTATTACTTGTGTGCAAAATTTGCGGTCAATCGGACGTGATTTGATAGGTTTTGGCGTCGTTTGTAGAATTTGAGAATTTTAAAGTTCATTAGGCTTGAATCCGTGTGCAGTTCCTATTTTTGAGGTTGTTTGAGGTGATTTCAGGGTTTGACTAAGTTCGTATCATGATTTAGGACTTGTTGGTTTGTTTGGTTGAGGTCCCGGGGGCTTCGAGTTAATTTCGGGTGGTTAACAGACTTGGTTTTGAGTGGGTGAAACAGCTGAAATGTTGATGCTACTGGTGTAGCCGCACCTGTAGAGTGGGCACCACAGGTGCGAGCCCGCATAAGCGATCAAGGAGGATATGATAGTGGTTGCAGGTGCGAGGTTCCTTCCAGACCTGTGAGACCGCAAATGTGGTGAAAAGGGCATAGGAGCGGAGTTGTAGGGTTGGAGGGGCGTAGGCTGCTTCCGCAGAAGCGGATCATGGGCCGCAGGAGCACCTCCGCAGGTGCGAGATCTAGAGCGCAGGTGCGAGCCAAGGTGACTTAAGTAGTTTCCACAGAAGCGGTTCTGTAGGTGCGAAAATAAGGCAGCAGGTGCGAAAGGCCTAGGCAAAATGTTTAAAAACAAGGGTTCGTGAATTTGGCTTCATTTCAACATTTTGAACTTGGACTTAGGCGATTTTGGAGGAGATTTTCGAGGGGATTCTTGAGGTAAGCTTCTTGTACTCATTTTTTATGAATAATCTTGTTTCCCCATTGTTTTCCCACCTAGATTGTGTGGTTTTGAGGTGAAATTTGGGAGTTTGAGGCTAAGGATTTGGAGAGTTAATTTTTTTTTGGGTTTTGAATTGCCATTTGAGGTCGGATTTTGATAAATTTGGTATAGTTAGACTCGTGAGCGAATGGACTTTCAGGTTTTGTGACTTTTGTCAGATTTCGAGACATGGGCCCGGGGCCAGGTTTGAGCCAATTTTGGATTTTGGCTTATAATTTTGTATTTTTCTTGTAGAATTGATTCATTTAGCCCGTATTGATTGTATTGTACTGCTTGTGGCTATATTCGGGATGTTTGGAGGACGATTCGCGAGGCAAAGGCATATTAGAGTAGAGTTTTTCTCGGATTGAGGTAAGTACTAGTTTTAAATCTGGTCTTGAGGGTATGAAACCCCTGATTTTGTATTATATGATTGTTTTGGAGGTGACACACATGCTAGGTGACGGGCGTGCAGGCGTACACCGTGGGAATTGGGACTTGGTCCATTCTGTGAAACTAAAAATTAGATAAACTTGTTGTTAGCTATATGCTCTTCATGTGCTATAGAAATTTGACTGTGAGTCATGTTAAAGACCATGTTTAGGCTATGTGTTGGTATTGCTGGGACCCACAGAGTTGTGTTACAGGTCGAATTACCTGCTAAATGCTATTTGCACTCAATTTCAGGTTTTATTTGCATATCATATCTCAGTCTCTATTATCCTTGTTGATGCATCATATCATTGCTGTTTGGGTTGATTTTCCTGATTTTTGAGAGCCCGAGAGACTGGAGAGATTGATGGCTGAGTGAGGCCGAGGGCCTGATTGTGAGGATATTTATGAGACTGCATGCCGTAGAATTTTTCATTAATATATGCCATGATTGGCTTGATATATAGCTTGGGCTGAAGGAGCTCCTCCGGAGCCTGTACACACCCCAGTGAGTGCAGGTACCTACTGAGTGCGAGTGCCGAGTGTTGAGTGATTGTGAAGAATGAGTGATTGTGAGGTTGGAGTGAATGGGAGGACTGAGTGATTGTTCCCATGAGAGGATGTGCCTGATTTCATTGTTGTTGGACATAGTTGCCACATATAACTATTTTTGGAGAGCTTATGAAAGATACCTTTATCTGGTTTTACTTGAATTTGGCTTTTACAACTGATTTGATGAAAGCACGTCTACTTTCCTTGTTGAGACTACTGAAAATGAACTATAACTGTGTAGCTCGTCACTATCTTTCAGTTCCTTATTTATTATTGTTACTTACTGATTTGGTTGTACTCAAGCTACACCTTGCACTTCATGTGCAGATCCAGGAGTTTTTGGACGCGGAGAGTGCTGATATTTTGTCTAGCTGACACTTGGAGATATCGAGGTAGCTGCCTAGCATTCGCAGTCCTTGTTTCTCATTCCTTATTCTGTCTTTCGTCATATTTGGATCCAAACTGTTATAGTCGTTTCACTTCTAGACTGATTATGTACATATACTCATGGTTTAGTGGCACCCCGATATTGAGAACTATTTTCCGCACTTGTGTTTTAGGTTTTACCCCTGTTTATGTGAACTCTGCTTATTTTAAATATCCTTATTTATTTTTCTGTTAAATATGGAAGTACTTTGGAAATGTCGTGTCACGATCCAATTTCCCCTTCGTTGGGTATCGTGATGATACCTAGTCTTAGGGACTAGGTAAGCCTAATATTTACTGAATAACAACAATAATAACATAACATCTAACACTTTATGAAATAGAAATCTCTATAGAATTTATAACTTCCAAAACCGGTAGTACAAGTTATAAGCTCTACAGAGTTTGCTAAACTTTTCTAAATACAAATGTTTGAAATAAAGTAACAATGTTAATACAAAATAGGAAGGTGACTCTGAAGCCTGCGAACGCAGCAACACGTGTACCTTGAGTCTCCACAGCAACAATCCACACAGCTAGCTAAAGTTCAATTGACCCCGCAAATACACGAGTCTGCACAAAAATGTGCAAAAGTGTAGTATGAGTACGCCACGGCAGTATCCAGCATATCAAGACTAACCTCAGTGGATTAGTGACGAGGAACAATCAAGACACCTACTGGACTACATAACCTGTACGAGTATACGATAACATTGTTTAACCAAATAATTAGACCCTTTGACTAAAGCTTATTTTTAAGATGAATACGGGTAACTGATAATCAAGATAATGGAAAAATGAATAATAGAAAATAAAAGATCAAAGTTGATTGTATTTCGAGAATCAGAGGCCTTTACAAGCTGTATTCCCCTCCCTTATATAGGAAATTCTTATAACATACCACTACTACTATTTACTCATTAATGACTAATTATGACATTAATGAGGCGTTACAAAGGATAACGGTAAATAGGGGTTCAGTTACATAACGTTCGAGTAATCAATTGTGGGTTCGTGAATCTGCCCGTAGCTTTGTCTAGATTCATTCTAACCGTGCCTCTCTCCCGTTTTGATCAAATTGGACTTCCCGTGGCTGATAAGTTTGTGGGTTTACTAAACCGTGTCTCTTTGTACCGTACCTCTTCAAAGAGTTATTTCCGGATATCGTGTTTTCTTGTGTTCACGTGACTAGTTGAGTTGTCAAAAGCTGGCTTACGTGTGAAACTCTTTTTTACCAATACAGATAGTCCCCCCACTTACCATATATTTAACGATTAATATTTGGTAAGTGGATATTCATTTATGGCGGGAATATTTTGCCGCCGCTNAAGTAGGGTCTTCTAGCGGAGAGATGCGGCAAGTGGTAATAGAGGTTCCAGCTGAGGGAAACCTTTTCAAGAAGACGGATAAGCCTGAAGTGTGGCTCAAGCCTTTAATAGGTCCCGCTGAGAAAGCAAAGCTAGCTAGCCACGATGCTCTTACATGGGCAAATGAGGTCGTTCTTACTTTTTTGAAACTGGTTTACTTCTTATAGATTAACCTCATAGGCATGGAGCTTATGAAGAGGATTTCAAACACAGACCAAGAGACAAGAGAGTTGTAGGCAGTAGTTGATAATTGGAAAGCACAATATGACATCTTAAGGATTGACATGGACAATTGAGAAGAAGAGAAGAGTACCTTGAAGCGGCAGATGAGACTTATGGCAGCAGAGCTAGCAGTGGAGCGGGCTTCTTGCAGTCAAGCTGACAAAGACAAGAGTGTTCTGGAGTCTTCGTTTGCGGAGCAGCTGTCCCGTGCCTCAAAGGAGATTAGAGACTTAATGAACTTGCTGGGGCAGAAGGAAGAATACTCAGGCGAACTCGTGAAATCACTCAACTCGCACTCAAGAAGATCTTCGAAGGGCTTTAGACAAAGCTCAAGCTTTAGAGGAGTCGATTGTTCCATTAAGGGCCGCTCATGAAGTTACAGAGGCGGAGAAGGACGGGTTGAGAGCTGAACTTCAAGTGTGGGAACAAGATTATGAATATTTGGAAGAGGTAGCTGCTGTCGATGTGAGCTGGGCGTATATGAATTCTCGCCTTGACACATTGATGGAGATGAGTCAAGAGGGTTTTGACCTTAGTGCTGAAATAGCCAAAACTAAGGAAGCCATGGAGAAGGCTCAACAGGGTCATAACCTCTCTTCACCTGATGGTGAGATTCTAGTCGCTCATGCCTCTTCATCCTCAGTTGCTCCTGTTCCTTCCGCCTCTGAAGTCAACCCCTCTCTTTGAAAAGATCTAGTTGGTTTACCCTTTTTTTTCTTTTTCTTTGTATCAATTGGTGGTTACCCCCAGTTCCATCAGGGGTAAATTTGGATTTCCTTTAAGTCCCAAAATGACAACTTAGGGGCACCACAATGTAAATATAAAAATCTTATACGGGTAAGTATAAGTTAATACTTAGTTTTAGTCATTTTTTAATATATAAATATCAGTTTGACTTTTGTTGAGTTTTTGTTTCACTCTTTTAAGTCTTTTGCATGCTTTATTTTTTGAGGTTTTAGTTTTGCCTTCGAGTTTTGCATGTGGAAGTCTTTAGACTACTCGTACCTTTTTTATAATAGGTACGATGTCATATTAAATGTGTGCTTTTTTGTAATAGGCATAGTTTATGGAAAAGGGCCCCTTATAATCGACATGAAGAAGACGTCTCAACTTCATGATAATGCAATAGAGTGATAGGAATTTTACACATGTTTAAGAATGTTTTCAAGAAAAGTTTTTTGTTTGAACTTCCATGACAATTGACATGTGTTTGGTTATCGTCTAAAACTCACACTTGCAACTGTTTTTGTTTAACAAATTTAGTATACTCTTGTATTTCGTAACAGTTTTTCATAGATAACAGTTTTTCGATATTAATACAAGGAAATAATTATTTTTCAGTAGTAACAGTTTTTATAACAATTGGGGTTTTTACCCGTAACTGTTTAGTAACAATTTTCTAATAAGTACAAGGGAAATGTTTTCTTATTCGTAACTGTTTTTATTTGATAACAGTTTCTTGAACAAATACAAGGGTTTAGATCTTTCATCCATAACTGTTTTATTCTAGAACAATTTTTTGAACGAGTATAAAGATGTACATTTCTTTCTCGTGACTGATATTTTGCCTTTCAACCTGAATATGTTCGAAGGTTTTTGCTTTTTGCATTAGGCTTTGTATTTGGATGACTCTTTTGATTTTTTTTGATTCTGCTCGTGTAACTTGTCTTCATTGGGTATATGGGTCTTTAGGCTCGAGCTTTTGACTTTCTGATAGTCTTCTTTTCTTCATCTTAGCCTTCCATACTGTATAGTCCCCCAAGTGTTTGAGCTTTGAAGAATGAAATCTCGAGCACTTGATTATTCCTT